>CAUYLG010023239.1:0-50265 GCA_963573385.1 Cacajao melanocephalus | reverse complement strand
ATGTTTGTTGCAGCACTTTATGATAGCAAAGACTTGGAACCAACTCAAATGCCCATCAGTGATAGACTGGATAAAGAAAATGTGGCACATATACGCCATGGAGTACTACGAAGCTATAAAAAAGAATGAGTTCATGTCCTTCGTAGGATCATGGATGAATCTAGAAACCATGATTCTCAGCAAACTAACAGGGAGGGGAACATCACACACCAGGACCTATCAGTGGGTGGAGGGCTAGGGGAAGGATAGCATTAGGACAAATATCTAATGTAGATGACAGGTTGATGGATGCAGCAAACCACCATGACACGTGAATACCTATGTAACAAACCTGCATGTTCTGCACATGTATCCCAGAACTTAAAGTAAAATAATAATTTAAAAATTATATAATATGTATAATTAGAAATATTTATTACAAAAGTATAATTTTTGAAATGAACACAATTCTATTTAGTGAAGACTTAACTTCATCCAAAGACAGGAGTGATTGACCTTTGGAAGTAACCTGAAAATGCTTAGAATTTTCCAAATGATGGAAATCTCTCCCCTGTAAACACAACTGAAAGTTTATGCTAATGAGATGATCCAGGGTGGGGACTGGTAGATCCAGAAAGACTAACCCATTGGTTAAAGAGATGGAATTTGAGCCTCCTGAAATAGCCTCTAAGGAGGGAGAGGCTGGAGATTGAGCTTAACCGCATGTGCAATAACTCAATCAATACTGCCTACATAATGAAGCCTCAATCAATACTCTAGACATTGATGTCTGGTCAAGCTTCTGGAGTTGGCAATATTCTTTGTGTTTCTACAAATGAATACCAGAAAGGTAACACATTCCTAAGAACATACCTATGCATTTGGGAACCTGCCAGCCCTACCTTGAACTCTCTGCATCTCTTTTTTATTTTTCCGGTTCTGAATTTTTATCCTTTTCCTATAATAAAACTATAAGTACAGCAAAAAAAAAAAGTTTTTAAAAAAATGTTTAACAAATATTTATTGGGTACCTACTAAACTTCAGGCATTATGTTGGATACTGAAGTCACATTAGAGAAAAATAGACAAAATACAGACTCTCATAGAGCTTACACTTTGGTCAGGAATAAAGGGAAAAAAAAGCAAAGTAAACAATTATAAAAGATTGTATGTAGCAAAATAATAAGATTTTTAAAAACACAACTTGAGACACTTGTACTCTCAATAGCAGCATCAGGAACTATTTCTTTGAGGCAGTCATGTTTACACTGCTGTCTAGTGAACAAGAAGGTTCCCAAAGTGGGGAAGAGCAGGGGGTCTGCAAACGCCCTGAGGGGGAGCAGTTCAGTGTGTTTGTGCAGTAGAGATGGCTGCTGTGATATAGGCCCAAAGCAGGGGATCAGGGATTAACCAGGGAGGAGGCAGAATTACATCAACTGTGAAAAGTAGGCAAAGGCCAGATAACCCACAGCCTTGTGGTTTAAATTTTATTATGTTGGATATGGAAAGCCTTTAAAGGGATTTAAGCAGGGAAGTAGCATGATTCTACTCACACTTGCATCAAAATATGTTTATTAAGTTCCTCCTGTGTGCCAGGCATGGTTTTAAACACTGAAGATATAGCAGTGAACAAAATAGACACAAATATCTGGTGGCATGGAAATTTCATTATAGTGTTTTAAGAATATCCTAGTGATTGCTGAGTGGAAAAAGTATCAGGGCAGCCAAGATTACGAAACAACCGCTAAGAAATTTATCACCAGATTCTAATAGACAGACAATGAATGCAGGACTCCAGTTGAACAACTCACCTAGCCTGGGATGATTTAAGATGATTTGAATACACATTCCCTGTCTTTTAAAAATCAAACCAGTATAAAGTGATATACAACAAAGAATGTACAATAATTATTAAATCAAGATACATTATACACAAATATAAATTCCAGATGGATTGAAAATCTTAACACAGACAAATAAAACCATAAAATATAAAGGAATATTTTTAAAATTCTGACATGCAGAAAGCCTTTCTAAGCATAGCCTGAAACCCAGAAATGATGAAAGAAAAGAATGAAAAGTTTGACTTCATAAAAATAAAAAATCTGGCCAGGCACAGTGGCACACATCTTTAACTCAGCAGTTTAGGAGATCAAGGCAAGATGACTGCTTGAGGTCAGGAGTTTAAGACCAGCCTGGGCCACATAGTGAGACTCTCTCTGTGAAAAAAAATTTAAAAATGAGCCAGGTGTAGTGATGCATGCTTGTGGTCCTAGCTACCCAGGAGGCTGAGGCAGGAGGATCACTTGACTCAAGTAATTCGAGGTTATGTAAGCTGTAGTTGTGCCACTGAACTTCAGCCTGAGCAACAGAGCAAGACTCCATTTCTAAAAAAATAATAATAAACATAAAAAACTCTGAAAGGCACAAATTCTATAAATATAGTTCAAAACATAGCAAAAAAAAAAAAAAAAACAACGGGGTTGGGGAGAAGCTGGCAAAATACATATAAGGCATTAATAGATAATACAGAAAGACCTCCAAGAAATCAAAACAAAACATCTTTAGACATCCATTTTAATTTCTATAAACATTAGCAAGACACCTAACTTGAATGCCCACTACTGTGTTCATTCAAGACAGTTCATTAAACATCTTTCTCATGCCTAACATGTGCTAAGGGCTAGAGAGAGCAATATAAACAGAACAGGTGTGTACCATTCTCTCAGGTAACTTACACTTCGGGTTTAATTTTTATATGATAAAAGCATTCCATTATAATCATAGATGCTACAGGATCATCTTTCTGTGCCCCCAGTACTAATAAATAATTCCAATGCTTTTGTTTTTTCCCTTCTCCATAGTTCTATAATGCTTTCCATTGTTCTTTGGAAACACTATAATTCTCACTCTACAGGGTCCCATAATGGGGTAATACATATTTTTAAGGAATATTTTGTTTCTTAATTCATCATACTTTTAACCAATTTACTGGGCTCACATTCTGCACTAAGCTGTAATATATGCCAGGACTATAAAGGTGAATATAAGTGATTCTTGTTCTCAGGGAATTTACAGCCTAAGGGGAACAAAGACTAATTTATCAACAAGCACAGAATGGTAGATGCATGCTCTCATAAAGGAACATATGGGCCTCGATAGGAACAGAAAGGGGCCAACCAAATCAGACTCAGGGATAGGAAAGGTCATGGAGGCTTCTGTGTTGATGACGGTAAAGGTTCATCGAATCTCTGGGTTTCAGCCAGGTGGAGAAGAGGAGGGGCTTCCTCAACAGAGGGACTAGAAAGTGCCAGGGCAGGAGTGAACTAACATGATATGCCCGGAAAACTGCTAAGGAGTAAAGTGTTTATGACAATGAGGGGCAGTAGATAGGGTTTGAAGGCAGACAAGAAAGCTCCACTGAGGATTTAAAAATTATTATGAAAGCTATGGGAGAGGCAATGAAAAAATTTAAACGGGGGTTTAAATTCCTTTAAATTTAATAATGACTAGTCTGGAAACAGTG
Organism: Cacajao melanocephalus; assembly: GCA_963573385.1. Lineage (NCBI taxonomy): Eukaryota > Metazoa > Chordata > Mammalia > Primates > Pitheciidae > Cacajao > Cacajao melanocephalus. The sequence continues at coordinate 46,760 of CAUYLG010023239.1, read as the reverse complement.
TAGAAAAATTAATTAGGTGATAACTGCATAAATCCAACTTAAAAGTGATGAGAGCTGAATGAAAGCAGGCTGGATCTCCTGTTATGAAGCCAGCAAAAACTTAAAACATAGTTGATGACCTATTGGATAGGAGGGATGGAAGGATAAATGAAAGAGATGGGTTCAAAATGACTCCAAGTTTTCTAACCTGGATCCTGCAGTAAATAATTGTTCCATTCATGAAGATAAGGCATATAACAAGAGCAAGTTTGGAGATAAAGAAGATAAATTCCAGCTGGTCATATTAGATTTGAGGTGACTTGACTATCTAACTGAGTATGTCCAGGAAGCTATTGAGTATTTGGGTCTGGAACTCAATAAAGATGACTGCACTGAACATTAAGGTTTGTTACCAGCTAGGTGTGGTGGCTCATGCCTGTAATCCCAGCACTTTGGGTTGTTGAGGCAGGCAGATCACAAGGTCAAGAGATTGAGACCATCTTGGCCAACATATGAAACACTTTCTCTACTAAAAATATAAAAATTAGCTGGGTGTGGTGGCGCAAGCCTTTAGTCCCAGCTACTCGGGAGACTGAGGCAGGAGAATCACTTAAACCTGGGAGGCAGAGGTTGCACTGAGCCGAGATCATGCCACTGCACTCCAGCCTGGTGACAGAGCAAGACTCTGTCTCAAAAAAAAAAAAAAAAAAAAGTTACCAAACAAGTTGTAACAGAAACCATGGGTTAACGTGAGATCGCTCAGGGAGAAGATGTGGAATGCAAAGAATGGATATATTAAAACATATCCCTGAGAAGCCAGTTGAGAGGAAGTGGAGGAGAAGAAAATAAAAAAGAGGAGTCAGAGGGAAATGAGAAGAATCAGAAACCTGTAATGACACAAATCTAGTGCAAGTTTTAGGATATGTCACTGATACATTACAAGGTAAAGCTAAAATATAAATTTGTCTCTGAGAAATGTCTTTCAGTTCCACAGATTTAAGTAGATAAATAACCAGACAATTAGAATAGAATGTTATTTTAGGTTAGGTCACAATGGGGTAAGGTACATACCTATGTGAGCCCACAGAAAGGCTGGAAAGTTGTTAACCTTGTGTATTGCTATTGCTGTTTTCTAAAGAAAGTGATGCCCAAAACAGAGTTGGAGGAAAAATTGGAGTTATTTTAGTGAAGTGTTGATGGAAAGACAAAAAGATAATCCAAGAAGAGAAAATATATTAAAAGACCCCAAGGCATGAAAGGATGTGATTAGAACAGAGTGGAGGTTAGATTGTGCAGGGTCTTGTGAACTTAGGTAACATATTACTTGTATGTAGATGATTCCCAATCTTTTCCTTAGAAAAGATTCCCTCTTCTCTAAACCTCTATTTTGTGTTCCAATTAACTTCTAAAATTGTCCATCTGTTACTCTCAAAATATCTAAAAGCTAATTATGTTTTAGTAATAATTCTGTGACCCCATGAACCAGGCTACCTTTATTTGATCCCTGTTCTTTCACTTAACACTGTATTGAACTTAGTGCAGTTACTTAGCCTTTCTATGTACTGACACCTCATCTATTTAGTGGAGATAATGATAAGAACTACTTCATAGGATTTTAATGAAGACTAAATGAGTTAATACATGCAAAGTGACTAAAACAGTGTCTGGCAGAGATTAAGCCACAATAATTATGTATAAAACTAAATATATCAACATTTCTCTGAAACTTTCTATGTTTACTCTCTGTATCAGTGGCTCACTATCTACCAGTCACTCAGGTTGCAATCGTGATGTCACCCGCTAGAATGTAAGCTCCATGAGGGTTGGGAGTATGCCTACCTTCTTAATGGTACCATCTAGAGTGAGCCTCAGACAAGAAGCTCAGTGAAAATTTGCGGAATAAGTAAATGACTCATGATGAATCTCTCTCACTTACTCTTAAAATTTCAGCTGTCAAAACCTATTGATTCTGCTTCTATAAGCTCATTCACTTGTACATCTTATTCTTTGTCCACTGTCTCCCCTTTCATTTTTTGTCTGAATACTATAAAGCCTTCTAACTGGCCTCTGTGTATCCATTTGCCTTTTCCACCCACGCTCCCTGTCCTTCACTCACACACACACATCTCAATGGACTCATTGCCACTAGATTCACATTTTCAAAACAGTTTTGATTCAAATACAAACATGTTATCCCAGAATTCTAGGCCTTTTATGACATCATTCTAATCTATTTTCCCCGTATTGGGCTCTGAATTAGATCATAGAGCTAAAAGGGAAACAAATACATAACATGTATCCACTGCAATGTATGCTAAATTACGAGCAATATAGTAAAGATGACATGTACTATCTTATGAGAGACATTCCTGTAACTCTCCCATAAGATTAGTATAACTTAGTAATGTTTATAATAAAAGATAGTATTAGATGAACGTTGAGAGAAATGTAGAACTCATATGATCAGAACAGTAAGGAAAGGGTATTCTAGGAAGGCAGAATAAAGATGTAAATATAGAAATGCCTAAGGCATGTACATGCACAGTAGGTAAATTTGAGATATTCAAGGAAGGCAGATAAGGAAGCATGGGGTCTGAGCTATGATGGTAAAGTTCAGACAGGAGATAACTGAGGAACCAAGTAATGTGACAGGAAGAATTTCTGTATCTTAGTGGTTTATTTGATATCGAAAAAAGGGAGAAAGAGAAATCCAAGATGACTGAAAGTAGTGATAGATAGATATGGGTTCATGTTGAGAGAAAGCTGTATGGAGGGAAGAAAAGATAAACACAGATTAAGATCGATTACATTCCAGGAGAAGAAGGTCCCAATAGAGATATTCAATAAGAAAAGGTTTGAACTTAAGTTAGTATTATGGGTTGGACAAGATTTGGGAGTCATCTAAACAAAGAAGGTTGTTGTAATCATAACAAAGGGCATGCCCATATTGAGGACATAAAAGATGAAAGGAATTCATTGTGGAAGATACATTGGTAGCAAAGAGAAATTGGTTTTTCTTTGTAGACGAAAGAGCAGTTTCATCTACATTAATGGAGAAAAAGAAATTTTAAAGGAATAATCAACTGTGTTAAAATTATTGGGTAGAGGTGGAAGAGAATAAGCATTGGATAGGTCATTGATTTAAAGCCTACTGACAATCTCAAAAAAAAAAAAAAAAAGAGGATACTCAGAAACTAAATTGCATCCATTTATTTCATAAACAACTATTGAGTATCTACTAAGTGCCAGCCACTGAAGTGGGTACTAAAAATATAATAGGGAACAAAATAGATGGGGTCCTTAACTTCAGAAATCTTAAGATTGTGAAACAGATGACCAGATAGAATGTATTCTAGGTTAGCATTAAGCTGGGGGAGGTCCATAACTATGAAAGCCAACAGAAAGGCTGGAAAGTTGTTAATGTTGTGTGCTGCCGTTGTTATTTTCTGAAGAAAGTGATGCCCAAGTGAGACTTGGAGGATAAATTGGAGTTATTTGAGTGAGGTGTTGATGGAAGAAAGAACAAAAGGATTCCAGGAACAGGACAATATGTTCAAAGACCCCCAAGGCATGAAAGGAGGTGATCAGAACACAGAGTGGAGAGACAGGACATTAGTAGAGGTCAGATTGTGGAGGGCCTTGTGAACTGAGTGTATTATAGAGTTCTCTAGAGGGACAGAACTAATAGGATAGATGTATATATGAAAGGGGGTTTACTAAAGGATATTGATTCACACAATCACAAGATAAAATCCCACCATAGGCTGTTTGCAGGTTGAGGGGCAAGGAAGCCATTAGTGGATCAGTCCGAGTCCCAAAACCTCAAAAGCAGGGAATCTGACAGTGTAGCCTTCAGTCTGTGACTGAAGGCCTGAGAGTCCATGGAAAAACCACTGGTATAAGTCCAAGAGTCCAAAAGCCAAAGAATTTGGAGTCTGATATTCAATGGCAGGAAGCATCTAGCACAGGAGAAAGATGAAGGCTGGAAGACTCAGCAAGCCTGCTAATTCTACCTTCTGCCTGCTTTTTCCAGCTGCACCAGCAGCTGAGGAAATGGTGCCCACCCAGATTAAGGGTGAGTCTTCCCCTTGCAGTCCACAGACTCAAATGCTAATCTCCTCTAGCAACACCCTGACAGACACACCCAGAAACAGTATTTCAATTCAATCAATCCTTCAATCCAATCAAGTTGACATTTAATATTAACCATCACAAGTCCACCCCTTATCAACTTAAACCCATATATATCTCCAAATATAGACAATAATAAGGTCATAATTATGCCTAACATAATACAGCTTTCCTTCATACAGCCAGAAGCACACTAATCCTTAACCTAAAGGTTATTACATAAAGTTAACAACACTTCAATGTTGACATGGAGTCAATAAATCTTACGCCACATGATAAAGGAAAAAGAAAGGAAATAAAATGAAGATATTATCTTAGTACAAGTGTATATATGCACAAACATATTCTTTAAAAAATAAGGAGGAAATACTCATGACAATTACAGTTCTCATTTCTGCAACTGGTCACGTAGTCACAGCTGGTATTGATGACTACCTTCTTCTACTACCCATTCTGTATTCCCTTTGCCTTCAGCAAGCACCTCAGCAGATCATGTTTTTTTTCCTGGTGGAGTGACCCAAACCTTCATTCCCAAAGGATCTAGGCCATTTGCAGTACTGTGTGGATTGGGTTGTTGTAGTTTCTCATTGCCCTTAATCACAGGGCCTGGTAATACTAAGAGATGCCCTAAATGATCTCCTGTATTCCGTATATACTCTTCCTTATCTCCATAGTGGGGTAGTAGACTGATTTTATCTTGATAGTCTAAGGTCAGTCACCCCAACCAACACTCTAACTCCCTTCTTAGCCTGTTGACTTAGAGCTAGGAGAAGCCCAAAGTGGCCAGGGAGAAATCTTAATTTCCAGTTTAATGGAATCATTGTTGTGTCTCCTGGTGGCAGCATTCCTTCCTCTGGAGTTGAGACCTCTAGGCCAGCAGAATGTAGTGGAAAGAGAAACCAAGAGTTTTGCTAATGAGTCACTGGGGGTGATTGTGAGTGGTGCCACTTCCACTCCCACCCCTTCATTCCTGGACCCATGAATCCTGGCTATGGGAGAAACAATACCATATATTGGATGTTAATTCAGAGTATACACAGCCTTCTGGAGAACTTTTACTCAGCCCTGAAAAGCACTGTCACCTACTTGGCATTGTAATTGTGACTTCAAAAGGTCATTCTACCCTTCTGTCAATCCAGCTGCTTCAGGATGATGAGGAACATGGTAAGACCAGTTACTTCCATGAGCATGAGCCCACTGCTGTACTTCTTTAGCTATCAAGTGAATGACTTTGTCAGAGGCAATACTGTGTGGAATACCATGATGGTGGATAAGGCTTTCCAATGAGTCCACAGATGGTAGTCTTGGCAGAAGCATTAAGTAGAGGATAGGCAAACCCATATCGGGAGTAAATGTCTATTCCAGTGAGAACAGACTGCTGCCCTTTCATAATGGAAGAGGTCCAATATAATCAACCTGCCACCAAGTAGCTGCCTGATCAACCCGAAGAATGGTGCCATGTCAAGGGCTCAGTGTTGGTCTCTGCTGCTGGCAAATTGGACAGTCAGCAATGGCCATAGCTAGGTCAGTCTTAGTGAGTGGAAGTCAATGTTGCTGAGCCTATGTGGCTGGGGAGAGACACTGAGCAGTGTTCACAGAACGAATCATCCTATTCACTTGATTATTAAAATCCTCCTCTGCTGAGGTCACCCTTTGGTTAGCACTCACATGGGATACAAACATCTTCAGTTTTCAACCACTTAGAGAGGTCCATCCACATACCTCTTCCCCACATTTCTTTATCACCAATTTTCCAATCATGCTTCTTCCAAGTCACTGAACATCTAGCCAAACCATTGGCTACAGCCCATGATTCAGTATATAATCGCACATCTGGCCATTTCTCTTTCCAAGCAAAGTGCACTGCTTGAAGTTCTGCCCACTGGGAAGATTTCCCTTGGCCACTGTTCTTCTGCAGTTGTCCACTTTTAGGTGGTGCCTACATATCATGCACAGCCATCTATAAACCAGGCCCTTGTCTTCTCTTCCTCTGTCAGCAGATCATAGGAAACTCCCAATGAGGCCATCAGTGCAGGTTAGGGGAGAGAGGGCAGGGTGGCAAGAGTGGAGACCATAGGCATTTGAGCTACTTCATCATGTAACTTACTTGAGCCTTCAGAAGCCACTCAAGCCCAATCACGTATATGTCACTTCCATTTGACAACAGAAAGCTGCTGTGCATGCCCAAATTTATGCCTGTTGGGTCAGAAAGCACCCGGTTCATGATAGGCAGTTCAGGTCACATGGTGGCTGGATGACTTGTAGTCAAACATTCAGTTTCTATTAAAGCCCAGTAACAGGCCAAGAGCTGTCTCTCAAAAAGGAGAGTAGTTATCTGCAGAAGATGGCAGGGCCTTGCTCCAAAATCCCAGAGGCCTTTGCTGTGACCTATGGGGGCCTGCCAAAGGCTCCAAACAGCATCCCTATCTGCCACTGACACCTTAAGCACCACAGGATCTGCTGGGTCATATGGCCCAAGTGACAGAGCAGCTTGCATAACAGCCAGGACCTGTGGCAGAGCCTTCTCTTGCTCTGGATCCCACTCAAAACTGACAGCCTTTCAGGTTATCTGATAAATGCGCTGGAGTAACACGCCTAAATGAGGCATGTGTTGTCTCCAAAATTTGAATAGGCCCACTAAACATTGTGCTTCTTTCTTGGTTGTAGGAGGGGTCAAATGCAGCAACTTATTCTTTACTTCATAAGGACTATCTCGACCAGCCCCACACCACTGGATCCCTAGAAATTTTACTGAGGTAGAAGGTCCATGAATTTTAGTTAGATTAATTTCCCATGCCATGGTACTCAAATGTCTCACCAATAAGTCAAGTGTGTTTGCTACTTCTTGCTCACTGGATCCAATCAGCATATCATCATCAATGTAAATGACCAGTGTGATATACTACAGAAGGGAAAAATGATCAGGATCTCTGTGAACAAGATTATGACACAAAGACACAGAGAGTTGATATACTTCTAAGGTAGGACAGTGAAGTTATATTGCTGGCCTTGCTAGCTGGAGGCAAATTGCTTCTGGTGGGCCTTATGGACAGGAGCGGAGAAAAAGGCAATTGCCAAATCCATGGCAAATGGCTACATACCAGGTGCCAGGAGATGTGTTAATATGTTCCAGCAATAAAACCACATCTAGTACAGCAGCTGCAATCGCAGTCACCACTAGGTTAGCTTAAGATAATCCACTGTCATTCTTCAAGATCTATCTGTCTTCTGCATAGGTCAAATAGGAGACTTGAACAGGGATGCAATAGGAATCACCACCCTGTGTCTTTCATGTCCTTGATGGTTGCACTAATTTCCACAATCCCTCCAGAGATAAGATATTGGTTTTGATTTACATTTTCCTAGGTAGAGGCAGCTCTAATGACTTCCTTTTGGCCTTTTCGACCGTAATAGCCCTCACCCTACCAATCAGGGAGCCAATGTAGGGATTGCTAAGAATGTCTATGCCAATTATGCATTCTGGTACTAGGGAAATGACCACAGGATGAGTTAAGGGACCCAGAGGACCCATTGTAAGTCAGATCTGAACTAAAACTACATTAATTACCTGACCTCCATAAGTTCCTAATTTAACTGGATGTATTAGTCCATTTTCAAGCTGCTGATAAAGACAAACTGAGACTGGGTAATTTATAAAGAAAAAGAGGTTTAATAGGTTCACAGTACTACATGGCTGGGGAGGCCTCAAAATCATGGTGGAAGGCAGAAGGCATGTCTTACATGGTGGCAGGCAAGAGAGAATGAGAACCAAGCAAAAGGGGTTTCCCTTTATAAAGCCATCAGATCTCATGGGACTTACTCACTATCAGTATCAATAAATTCAGTCTAATCTAACTTCAAGTTTCTTCTACAATTATCCCACACTCTTAATATTCATTTCCATGTCTGTTCTCCAGATTTCTGCTTTTACAAATTAGAAAACTAAAACAGTTCTTTTGGAGTATAGCATGCCTTCTCATGTAAGGTTCATACTCTGAACCTTATGTCTAGGGGCCTGCTGGGATTTGAGTCTAGTTATAGGTCTAGAAGCAAACAAGGGTATTGGGGGTGGGTCTTGAGGAGAATCAGCATTGTCTTGCCTGGCAACTGCCTCATGGGAGGCCATCATTGTTGCCTCAGGCAGTGCATGGTAAATCTCCTCAGACAAAGGTGGAAAGGCTAAGGGCAGCCTGGGCTGGGGAGGGAATGCTGCCACCACTAGGGGTGGGGATGCTGTTTCCTCTGGCAAAAAAAGGTTCATCAGAGATTACAAACTCAGTATCCCCAGCTTCATCAGGATCCTCCCACATGTCCCCATTCCAAACCACAGGGTTCCATTCTTTTCCAATCAATGCCCTTACTTTAGCAGTAGACGGCTGGTAAGACTAAGTGTGTAGCTTTTATTGCAGGTCAGCCACTCACATAAGAGCTTGGGTCTGATTTTCTGAAATTTCAGTCCTTTGTCTACAGAAGATTAGATTCTCACTCTGGGCAATCTTTAAAGACTTGAGGCTTAGTATGTGTGTCTGTAGCAAGGAGTTAGAATCCTTGGGCTCATCTTTTTCTTTCATCATTTTGTCCAGCAAACTTAGAAGCAACCAACCAATTTCATTATATTCCTTTGTTCTCCACATATGATCAAATGTATTATGTATAGAGTCACTAAACTCCTTGCCTCTCACAAGCAGTAAATCAGGAGTATCAAATGCATTTACATAACTCCCTCTAAACAGTTCACACCAAGGACTATCAGTGTTCTCCATACTATTAGAAGTAGAGTCTTAGCATTTTGAGGTCTAATCATATTAAGCAACCAACTCCAGAAACCCCAAAACCAACTAAAGAAATTCATCCTTAAAGGTCTGTTCCTCTAGAACCACTCCCAGTACCAAAATCTGTATTAGTCAGGGCTCTCTAGAGGGACAGAAGTAACAGGAAAGATATACATATGAAACAGAGTTTATTAAGTAGAATTGACTCACACGATCACAACGGAAAGTCCCACGACAGACTATCTGCAAGTTGAGGAGCAAGGAAGCCAGTAGTGGATCAGTCTGAGTCCGAAAACTTCAAAAGTAGAAGAGCCGACATTGCAGCCTTCAGTCTGTGGCTGAAGGCCCGAGAGCTCCTGGGAAAACCACTAGTGTATGTCCGAGAGTCCAAAAGCCAAATAACGTGGAGTCTAATGTTCAAGGGCAGGAAGCATCCAGCACGGGAAAAAGGTAAAGCCTGGAAGACCCAGCAAGTCTGCTAATTCTACTTTCTGCCTGTTTTTTCTAGCCACACTGGCAGCAGAGGGGACGGTGCCCACCCAGATTAAGGGTGGGTCTGCCTCTCCCAGTCCACTGACTCAAACGTGAAACTCCTCTAGCAACACCATTGAAGACACACCCAGAAACCATACTTTACATTCTTCAGTCCAATCAAATTGACACTTAATATTAACCATCACACTGAGTTACGGATTTTCAGCTCTTTATTATAAGAGAGAGATTGCCACAACAGAACTTCGGGTTCAGAAACATTCCTCTGGATTCTGTGTGGCAACAGGTTTGCAAAGGAGTCAGATGGGAAGTAGGGAGTGAGAAACGGTTGAAAGAGAGATCACTAACCGAGGACAAACATCAGGGTTGAATTGACATTAGAAGCACACATCCTAAGGACTGAACGTTTCAAGTAGTGATAGTTGGAGAGACTAGTATATTGTCAACAAAGAGGAACATGGATTTTGCTCTGCTCAGTAAGGGCCCAACTAATTTTAGGGAACCTGAATGTGCAGTTGCGTAAGTTAACAAATGCTATAAAACTACCCAGCAATGCAAAGTGACCTGAGAAGATTAAGGCCTTAAGTATGTCCTGGGGCTGGAGATTAGACAGTCAGAATGAATGTTTATGAATCCTCATAAATAAATAATCACATTGGAGCTGTCCATCTTAAACTTCCTTCATCCAAAGATGAATTATATAATAGCTTGACCTGGAATAAAGGTCGAAAGCTGATTTTATGGGAAGAAGAAGAATGGCAGAGTAGAGCAAGACACATGAGAGATATAGGAAAGAAACAGAGATAAACAAATATTTCAGAACACTGACCATCAGGGGTTGGGCAATTTTAGTCTTGAATGCATCCTATAACATAAAGAGATACCTAGAAATATCACAAACATATGAAATATGATAATGCTGGCAGAGTTCTTTGTTTTACTCACAGTTCTATCTCTAGAACAGTGGTGGTGCCCAGCAGATTTAAATAAATATTTGTTTAATTAACGATTGAATTTATTTGTAACATTTGACAGACATGTCCAGATGAAGGAGCAAAATTACTATTTAAAAAATCCAGAAGAAAGAATTATTTCTTTAGCGTTAATTTTCAAAGGTAATGTTATGGAACTTGCTTAGAAATAAAGATCTAGTGCAGGGAATGGGTCCAAAAGGAGAAGACTTTTTGAAATAATAATACACAGAATGTGAATTAACATCACACAGCCCACAGTTTATTGACACGTCTTCCCTGGTCTGTTACGTCAATACATGGTACTGAGCATATTTAATTTGAAAGGCACAGAAGAAACCAGAATATTTTCCTCTACAGCATAATTATGTCACACAGACTTTGGCTTTAATCCTTAGCTTTGTTTTTGAGCATATGAGACCTGTTAGGAGACATTTGACCACACAGTCAAACAATAGCTTAACTGTTTCAATACTGTCTAAATATTAGGCATATCAACATAATAATAATCTACATTTCCTTAACCCATTACATTTACAAATATTCTTCATATCTGTTAACTTATTTGCTGGTTGGAACAACTTGCTCTATAAGGGCAAGACAGAGATACTTCACAGATGAGTAACTGAAACTCAGAAAGCTGACAGGATTTACTGTGACCACCTGATTAGAGGCAGAGCTGGAACGAAAATGTAGTGTGCCCAACCCAAACCAGCATTCTTTCCAGTACCCCATACAGACACATCTCAAACCACAGTTGAGTCACATTTGAGAACATGGCTACAGCCCATGGTACATAAGCTTTCAGTCTGGTGGTTTAAACACCACTTGGCTTCAATACAGAGCTTCAGCCTAGTGACCCAGTGCCGAGTTTCAGAATGCATTGTGAAAATCTGGGTAAGAATCCTAAGACAAACGTTGCCCTCTTCCAGAACAGTAGGCACTGGCATCCCTCAGTGTGCATTTTGTTCAGGGAAAGTAATTGCTCTGAGGTCAAGACAGAGCATTTTAACCGTAGATTTCTACCAGCTTTCTTTCATGGCACTGATTCTGGGTGAGATCATTGGGAGACACCGAGACAGAAAGCAATTCACCCTTCAGAGGAACAACATTAAAAAAAATAGCCACTCCAGAATCACTTTATAAAGAACTTTAAAAAATACTATAAAAGAAATATAAATCCATTGCTCCATCTTTCTGTTACGTATTTCAGAAAATAAATTTGAAGTGATTTTATGAAGGAAAACACACTTAACCTGACACCATAAAGGTTTTTTGTCCTTTTTTGCCAGCTGTGAGACTTTGATCAAGCCATTTGCTTCTCTTGAACTTCAATTTTCTTATCAATTAAAAAAATATATTTTTTTTCAATTCTATGATATTATCATTTGGATATTTTAAATAGCATTCAGTTTTGATTGAGATATATTTTAAAACTTGAACCCCAGAAATATCTAAAACATAAAAAAATGACAGAAAGTTTGAATCATGTTAATATCTGTCAAAACTGAGGGTTAGTAGAAATATATTTGGAGTTACGAATTTTCATATATTTTTTTGTTTCCACTCTGAGGTTTCTTGAGTCCTTATTCATTTGCTTAAGAAAGCTTAATTTAGAATTGGCCTGACTCCGAGTCTTTAGGATTGGTTAGGATACTCCTAAGTGCTACTTAAATGCCACCTTCTATTTCCTGGGCAAGAGTGGCTGGGCTGGCACAATTCCACAGCCCAGCAGGGCAGAAGTGGTTGTGGTAGGAGCTGCAGAGGGGTTGCTGTTTCAGCTCCTGAAATTAGTGCCTAGAGAGCTGGAAATTCCAGTAGTCTCTGATCAGAAGGTCCGGAACTGGAAATGACAGGAGTCAATACTTCATAAAAAAGAAGGCTACAATCCCAAGGGAAATTTGCACAAGAGCACACCACTGTACACCACTTTCAGCAGAAAAAAATTCAGTTCTGTTCCTCCCTGGCTTTCTACCTTCAGACCTGTCTTCTCCTGGCTGATATTACTATTAAACAACATGGCACCTGTGTCTAGATTTACTCAGCGAGAACAACAAGGTCTTCACCCCACCCTGCCCACTTCTCTTCAATCCTCCTGTTTCCACTTCCTTACCTTCTGTTTTTTGTCATCTCTTCTTCTTTCTGACTGTAATTCCTCTACTCTAGCAACTTCTCACAGTTTTTGAAATGTCAAGCAGGGCATCAACAAACAACATAGCCATACTGCATCTTTAGTGTTCACATTGCCAGAGCAGAGAATATGAATTTGTATAGCAGTTGTTAGTACCCCATTCCCAAATAAGACTCCAGATACACCTACACCTAGGCAGGCAGAGGAGCCAGGTAGGGAGGTTCAACCTCTTAAAAGCCCTGTGAGACCTCTCTCCAGGCTCCAATATCTCATTGAATAACAATTAAATGACTTTTAACAGTGTAATTTTCAAATAAAAAGAAGAGAATATATGACTCATGGTATCTAATACATGTCAGTACCAATAGTTTTTAAAGTACTTTTTTTTTTGGAAGTCAGATAAATATAAATCTCTAAATTGATATTAAAAACTGACATACCACCATGTCTGGAAACTAGCAACTAGTGATTCCTGATAATGAGGCCAGAAGATGATATCAATATGGCAGTGTGAGAGACACTGCAAGTCTGATTACTCAGCCACTTAACTAACGGATAAGAGGAAGATCTTGAGTTATCTACATCAGGATAAAGAGCTTGGGGAGAAGATTAACCAGAGGTAGTACTTGAGAAAAGAACATCAGTTAACTGAGCTTCTTAACTGTTTTTGAGAGTGTTGCTACTAAGCAAAAAACAGTAATAGGCACAGTAGATACGGCCGTTCTTACCAATCTTCAAGCAATGCCTCTACCTTCATAAAGTAGGATAATCTATAATTATTTAAATGGCAAAAAGAAGCTAGTTAAATATTCTAGAGTCCCCAGTCATACATCTTATACTCCAGCCATATCAAATGTCTTACTTTCTTTAAACCAGCCTGACCTATTTATGACTACTAAGAGTTTGAATGCTCTGCTACATTACCTATTTGAAATGTTTTCTCCTCTCCAAGGTATAGAGCACTGTTACCCAGTCTTGAAAACCAGCTCAACCCCAACCCCCACCCCCCTCCCCCCTCTGCACCGCAGATTTCCCTTAGCTGAGTTAGGAATTTTTTCGTGGAGGAGGAGGTGTCTCACAAACTTGACTTCTTTCCTCTTAGAGAACTCATCACATTATATCATAACTAAGTGTGTACATGTCACTTCTCCCCATTCCCCACCCCCTACATCCCCCCAGAATTTGTTTAACTGTAGGGCAGAAGCCATGTGTTAGTTCTCTCTTTGTCCCTAGAGTAGGTCTGAAATGTAGTAAGCTCTCAATAGGTGATGAAGGGTAAGTTGAGGATGCAGCTGAAGGCAGGTTAGAGATGGGGTTGGAGACAGCAGAGACCCCGTCAGTAAATTCACCCAAATTCCCAGAGCAAGAAGGCCTTGGGAAAGCTCTCATCTCTTCATAGTATATGAAGTGATATCTAAGATGTAAGTAAGCTGTATGTTTGTGCTGTGAAATTTTAAAGACTACTGTTTTTGGCATAATGGAAAGAACTTTCTATAATTATCTAGAAAAACAAAGGCAAGGAAACAATTCCTGAACAAAGTAAGGAAAAGAAACAAGTTTACTGTGTGAAGTCTCAAATAAGAAGGAATCTCCATTAGTGGATTCTGGGTGAATTTAAACTTCCATGTTTTCAACATTCAGGAATAAAATATTCAGAAGACAAAAAAAGTTACAACTATAAAATGGAGTAGTGATAAGTGTCTCACAAACATAAAATAACTGCAATCTCTATTTTCTGTCTTTTTAAACAAAGTGTGCATATGCCCCTATCCTGCTTAATTAATGTCATGATATGAAAAGCTACCACTTCTAACTTCTCGTAGTTGACAAGATGAGGAGGCATCCAGAGGGCTGGGAAAAGCTCACGGTTACCTCACAGATTCTGGGAACAGATCTATCTAATCTGCATGACTTCACACACATTGGCCTTCAGTCTGAAGGGAAGCCCAAGACAATTTCACAAGAGATGAAATTTCAAATTTTTTTCAGCAGGGAAAGTAAAACATTCACGTCTGGGCAAGAATGCTGAGGCAGATTCAGCATGTGTTTATGAACACAGGAATGATGCCTTACGCATGTTTGGAGAAGGAAGAAATATATTTCTTTTTCTTTGCAATCATCTCTACGTATTTTTGAGATACAGGACACATTTGAGAGCCCTGACACAGAAGTGCAAAAATGAAAGACGAGACATCAAAAAAAGACAAAACTACACCGTGTTCTCCTTGGAGGTGTAAGATGTGAGAATCTGAAGGTGAAGAGACCAGTGGGCTGAGTGACCCACTGGGAGGCATGGGCTTTGCAGTCCATCTGGTTTAGTCATTCTAACTAGTACTGAGGCAGACAGAACTGGAGAGGAAAGACGGCAGGCCTTATATTCAGAAATCCACTCTGGGAAGACAGTCGCAAAGCCTGCTGGTTCATCAGAGGACACAGTAGGAGCAGGTTTGGCAGAAGTGGCATTTGTGCTGCTGACAGTTCTGTTTTGCTCTGTGCTTTGCAAGGCTCTGAGGGACACAGGACAAAAGGGCATTGATGATCTCTTGGCATGGTTTGAATGACAGAAAGTTGTGTGTGGGGCCAACAGGCGGGTAGAATGAATGGCATCATTTAGAGCCAGAAGTCAAGCAGAAAGGATAGTGAAGGAACATTTTCATTTCTGCCTTCCATCTACACTGTCCCTAAAATTGTTTCCAACACGCTTGGGAACTTGGTCAATATTAGGAAGAAGGAAGAAGCATACTTATAAGCATGAAATATCATTGAAAATGACTGAACATGGGCAGAAAGAGATGGAAAATCCTTGTGAAGGTATACTTATTTTGAAAGTTGGGGTCAAATACGTAAGTTTTCAACTCATTCGTGAAGCAGAAGCTGAGATTCTTAAATAAATTATCTGTTTTAGGATATTAAACAGACAGCATTGAGTCAGTGGCTTCAGCAAGTAACCTATTTTCCTTGCTTGTTTGTTTTCTAATGGAAGAAAAGATAAGGTCCAGAACTTCAGACATTGCTGAAATTCTGTTATTAGTGAATCAGGGGCTTGAAAGGCAAGAAGCTCATTAGTGGCTTCTGTGGATAAGTCTGGGGCACTCCATGCTAGAAGGAAATGGAAAAGCTGCCAGTTAACAGCAGGAACATCTAAATCATCACACTTAGGAGGAGAACTGGAAAAACAAGACAGCATTTTACCCTCCAGAGAAAAATAATAGTGAAAGAAAGACTTTATTGAGTGTATACATAAAATGTCTTAAGTCAGGCTTCTAAGCTAACAGCTGCTGTTGATGAAGGCAAGAAGATAAACAGGCATTCTTAATGGTCAGAGAGCACTGACTGTAGGGTAGAGGACACTTGCCATTCCCGATCACCAAGTGAAACATACCCCAGGCAATACTGATTCAGAAACCAGCATCTGGTTGCCCCTCATTCTCTGGCAAATACTAGGTTTGGTCTATTACAGTATCCCAGAGCTTGGTGGCCTGGGTCATATCAACCAACCACGTAAAATTTTTAAACATCGACCATGTGCAAAATAGTATTCTCATCATTTCAGGGAGTGTGGCTGGGAGTGTGGCTGGGGGTGGGGCTGGGAGGGGATCACCGACACAGCCTTCCCTTTTTTTTTTTTTTTTTTTTTTTTTTTTTACAGAGTGTTGCTCTGTCACCCAGGATGGAGTGCATCCTCCACCTCCCGGGTTCAAGCAATTCTCTGCTTCAGCCTCCCAAGTAGCTGAGATTACAGGTGCCTGCCACCCTGCCCAGCTAATCTTTGTATTTTTAGTAGAGATGGGGTTTCACCATCTTGGCCAGGCTGGTCTTAAACTCCTGACCTCATGATCCACTGCCTCGGCCTGCCAGTCCCAAAGTGCTGGGACCACAGGGGTGAGCCACCGTGCCCCAACGCTTCCTTCCTTTTTAAGCATGTCCCATGTACTTTTAGAAACAGGATTTAAACACACAAAAAAAGGATAATAACCATTGCAGTTCCCAGAATAGCATGGAATGGCCAAATGATAATAAATATTCCAAGGGCTGAAAGGATGGCAAGATTGCCAGGATATGAAGTGTTTCATTGGACTGTTCAGAAACCAAAGTACAATTAGGCTGAAAGAGTATCAAGAAAGCAATGCAGTCCAAAGCTTTTCAAAAATGAGAAAACTGAAGGTACCTGAGAAATGTCCATGGTATTACAGTGACTGACAGTTCTTCAGAGGGATTTAGTATGTGAATCACAGTTGCATCATGTATTTCCAGAAAGTTATTTAACCTCTCTGCACTCAGTTAGCTCATGAATGAAAGAGGGATAATAATAATAATCGGCACAAACTATCATCAGAATTGAATTCTGTCATTAGCCAACCATGATGTCGTCTCCCTCAGATCCAGACTGAGCCTCAGATCCCTCTCACACAGAGACCCAGGCAGCCAGCCCTTCCTAACTGAATAGAATTTCCAGTGAGATTCAAGATACAAACAATATTTAAAGATCGTTAAACAACAGTAAACAAACATTTGTTTTTTCAATAAATCAAGGGGATTTTTACTGCTATTGATGACAAATTCTGTAGACAAATTAAAAACCACTACTTTTTAAGTTGTAATCTAACTTCTTTCATAAACCTAAATTATTTCTTGGTTGGATTTGCAACTTCCAAGTCTCACTAGGTCATCGCCATTAGTTGAAACCAATTACACAGGAGGTCTCCGCCGTGCCTGATTGTTCTGATAGAGTCTACTTCAAAATAAAACGTATGTTTTCAGTTTTAGGTACGACAGGCAGCAGTCTGGTTTAACATTGCGATGTGGCATGTCATGAGGTGGAAGGTCATTAACTTGCTTGAACTGAATGCCTGGAAGGTGAGCTTGTCCCATTTCAGTCCTTCCTTCAGACGAGGAGTCTGAGATCAATTATAGCCCCCAACACACCCTATTGATGTAGATGCTCCCCCCAACCATGTGGCTGTTTTTCATTTAATGGGCAGAGTAAATCTAACAGCCACCAAATGTTAAATGTGAGAAGGTATCTTAGAGGTGATTTAGCTCACTCTCCCATCTAACATAGATAGTTCCCTGTCACTGAAGACCATCTGCTAAGGCAAGTCAGAAGTACCCCAGCACCTTTGTTCAGCAAGACCAATTAAAGGCATATTAGTCACATGAAGAAAAGTTGAAGCAGCTGGAACAGTGGCACCTGGGAAGGAAAGAGAACCCACCTATTCTGTAATCTTCCCTAGCGAGGCCATCAACTGCTTGCTTAAGTCAGTGCAATATTACGTTTGCATTCAATATTGTAGAACTTGGAGAGGCAGAACTACAAAGAAACCCTAATTGTGACATATCAACAATGTCCTATGTAAAAGGAAGAAGAAATGTAAAAACAGTTGAGACTAAACATGCCTGCCTTACATAGTTCAAAGGGCATGTTTGTGGTGCAGGAACACCCAACTCCAGAAATGGGAAGCTGTTGGGATGAAAGCCGGCATGGAGATGGCTCCCTCCTGTCTAATGGGAAGATTATGTGTTGTGTCCAGCTACATAACGGAGGGAAACTAAGGGGCTTGCCAATGAAATTCTAATGGAAGTACTGGCCTGCACACCATTATTTACCTCCTTTGATTTGCTAAAGTATAAATAATCAAAATGATACATAAATTTAATTGCTGGTGTCATGTAGTTATTTTTGAGGAACAGCCACACATCTGAGATCTGGTATTTAACGAACTCAGGCTACCTACTCAGACTAAACACATAGTGTGTTTTCCAGGCTGTAATTTTGTAAAAACAAAATGTCTTTAGAGAGAGAACAAGCTAGTACTATTACTTTAAAAATCACTTTAGGACAAGTTTCCTTACTAAACTAAAATAAAACATAGACAATGTAATCCATTTTGCTGGCTTGCCCCGATCCGCCCTGTTATGCCATATTATTACCACCATTTCATTGACATCCCACACGAATGTCTTCTTGCTGACAGGCTCGGGGAGCAGATCATCTCCTCTCTCTTATGGTGGGGCTTTGTTTGCAGACATTTCAGTTCTGGACCTTTTTACACCCTTAAAAATTATTCAGATCCTACAGACCTTTTGTTACGTGTATTTTGTCTGTTAATATTTACTGCAGTGAAAATTAAACATTTTATAAAAATAATGTCACCAAAAACAAAGTAAAAAGGGTGACATTATATCATATAATTGCACATCTCTTTATTGTCTGGGTTAACAGAAGAGAACTGGGTTCTCATATCAACATCTGCATTTCATCTGTTAGGATGTGTTGTTCTAGTTGAAGCACAGTATATAAAGAACAGCTAGCCTCACACAGATACGTAGAAAGAAAAGGGAAAACTATTCTAACAGTCTTTCAGAGAATTATAGATATTCATTCTACCCAAACTTAACAAGTAGTAATTTCTTAAAGATTAGTTGCAATGAGGAATCTGAAACATTACCAACAAACGTTTTGTACTCTATGACACTAAAATCCGTTGATCTATCTTGTATTTTAAATGAGTCTTTTATCCATGAATGATTTTTATAACATCATTTTACAAGGTCATTGACACTTGTAATTATACAACATCCAAAAATTACATATATCTGTGAGATTACAGTCTCATAGAAAAGTCTTAAAGTATTAGGAAGCTTTCAAGCTTATGGCGGTGGACACACGTGTATTTTTTCTGTGAGTATTTGGTGGCAAAGACTACAACTGACCACTTGTATAATTTGAAGCCAAATTTGCCTTGATTTGTGCTAAGGCAATGGGAGTTGCACTCACCATGGCTTTTGCCCTATTGGTGTAAATGTAACAAAGGGAAAAATGCAAATGATGTCTTAGTATTGCTATGAAAATAGTTTTAATTTCAGAGACAGACTGAAAGTGTCTCAGGGACCCATAGGGGTCCAGGGAACACAGAGGACTCCTGTCTTAGAATATTTCAACAAATTTTGCAAGCCACAATGATTAAGTATAAAAAGGAAGAAATTCCAAATGCATAACAGCCATTACATTTTTTTCATAAGTACTTTATAATAAAGTCAATAAAAATATCAAAATATAGGAATGTTATGTTCTCAAAATACAGACTTGCTCCCTTTGCCCCGTAATTTTTATCCATAATCCTTGATTGTTTGCATTTCTCTGGGCCTCAGATCTTGCAACTGTAAAATGGAAACGATAAAAGCACCTACACACATTTCTTTTTCTTTCCACCATTACAAACTGTTTATTGAGGACATCTATGACTCATGAGTGTGAAGTTATTTAAGATAAAAATATAATTGCACTTTTCCTTCTTATATGTTCTGACATCACAATGCCCTTTAATAGTTTCTTCCTGAAAGATTTTTAAAAATAATACTGACAAGCCAAAATTTGAAATGAAATGTGAAGATCCTTAAAATTAATGCCTGCTACATTTATCTATAGAAAAAGGGACAAGGATAGCACTTGTCCCTTGTACAATATGATTTACTAAATTAGAATGATGAAAGTTATGGTGAAAAAGGTTGTGAGTTTATTATGCAGCTTAAGATTTTAATGACTGAATGACAGAAAATATTACTTTTGATGTGTCTTGACATTTTCCTTTATTAGAAAATATTTTCAAATAGCTAAGTAACAGCACTATTAGCAACAATATTGAATTTTGCAGAATATTACTGAGTGTCGCCTGGCATGGGATGAGACACACTACTCAGTGTGAATTCCTAAGACAGAATGAGGGCTTTGAATTTAAATAAAGGTTTGCAAACTTCACAGAAATGTTTCCTTCCTTCTGGCATGAACTTCGAAAAATACCTCTGCCAGTGTTTACACAGTTTTAGGAGGGCTTCGTGGTTTATGATCAGATTAGTCTATTTTCCCCTAGTGCATGACTCCCGATTCCACATGTGGAAATGTTTCTCTGAGAGCAGTAATAAGTGAAACCTGTGCTTCAAGAGTTCCTGCAGTCAGGAATAATCAAAGTCTAATAAAGGCAGTCAGTTTGAGAGATACTAGATTGCAAATGTGGTCTTATTTTAGCAAGCTAGACAATAGGGAGAAGGACTTGGATTCTTATGCTATAACAATGCTTGAAAATAAACCCTTCCCACCTCACTCACGTGAAACACATCTACATCAGTTTCAGGCTGTAACTGCCATATTAAAATCAAAGCTAGAGATAGGATAAAAAAGGATAGCATGCAAAAAGTGACCACATCACCTTCTATGTTTCTGCTGCATACTTCTGAGCTGCCATTGGCCTTGAAATGGAGCAAAACTGAGCAATGAAAAGAACCCCAGGGGCTGAGAAGCTGTATCCATGTGGCCAAAAATGGTCACTATGAGCATGAATGATGATGTGTTATCTAACCAGTTTATGGGTATCGAGCCAGTAAAAGTACATGGGGTATAACTTGGGCAGAATAATATAATGAAGAGATTTACATCATGAATATCAATGGTTAGAAAACAATGGTGGGAATGCATCTGTCTAAACACAGTCAATCAACCAAAAAGTCTTAGTACTCACTTCCTATGTGCCTACTGCTGTGTTACACTCTGACCATTGGACGACAATGTTTATTTCAACAATGTTCTATGTAGACCATGAGGCTAAGGAGGAGTCACCACAAGGGGCAACATTTCCTAAAAAGAAAGAGAGACCAGTGGGCAGGATACCCTTGGACTATAGGAAAGCAAGAATATGAAGCTCTGCCATCCACCTTAGCAGTAACAATAGCGTATCTTCAGACATATACAGAAAGACAAGTGAGTAGGTGAAGGAGTAAATCAAAGAGTAGACAAAAAGATCAAAAGTAATCTCTCTGTAGAATACCCAGGCATCTTCTGCAACTCGCATCAGTACTTTAATGGATAATTCCCTTTCTTATGTAGTTTCTGCAGCCCCTTGAGTTCAATTTAATCCTTGTGTAAAGTGACAGCTGGAAGTGGAATTTCACTTTAAAAGTTTCAGAACATTTCTTGCAGTCAAGCATTTGGTTTTGCGCCCATGTTTGTTTTTGCACCTCCTTGTGCTACACAGCAACCCTGCGTTCTGCAAGCCAAGGCCAGACAGAGCCTAGGAGGCAGGTTCCAAATGTCTGACAGTGCCAGATTCCAGATATAAGAAGGCACCTCTCCTCTCCTGTGTCTCTCTTTCTTTTCCTGATGACAAGGAGAGTGATTTCTCTGCAATGTGACATTTGAAATTATGCCTAGCTTTCACTGAAGATAAGCAAGCTGCCAACCCTGGAAGAATTGTGAGGACACAGGATTCAAGAGCACAGAAAGTATTGGGAGGCTTATTGCTCACCCTCTTGTATAGTCCTAGAAGAGCCAGCCCCTCACAAATCACCTTTTCTTCATTTCCAGGACCTCTAAACATTACAGTGAGGCAAAAAAAAGAAAAGAAAAGAAAGTTAGACGTAAAAGACAACAGTTCAGGTTAGTTGACAGAATGAGAGAAGCAATCAGACTTTCGAGTAAAGAGAGTGAGAAACAAAACCAAGGGCTTTTTAGATATAGGTTAAGTATATTAGATCTTTCCATAAATGTCAAAATTAAGGTGACATTAAAATTTAAAAAACAACCGTGAAATACTTTAAGATTAAAATGTGAGGTTTAAATATTTAACTCTTCAAATATGTCGCTTCTCTCCTGTAGAATTTACAAAGTATTTATTAACTCTGGCTCTAACATTTTGTACTAACTTTAAACATATTAAGTTACAGTGAGGATTGTTAAAAAATAGAATTCTGGGAAATCAGATGCTCTAATTCTTCAGCTCCTTATTTTCTCCTCATTCTTACCATCTCTGAGAAATTTTAAATGCCTTTTCTCTTTTGTTCTAATTACCCTCTGCAACTATCATTTGGGTATTACCACCTTAAATGTCTATAACAGCTCCCTAAATTCTTCAATTAAAAGTAAGAATCATGATCATGGCTTTCTAGACCAATTAGCTGTGAATTCATTCATCGAACATTTATTGCATAACTACTGCATGGCAGAAATTTGCTAGGTGTGGGAAATGTAGAGGTGAAAGATGGGCTTGCTGTTGAACAACACACAGTTTTGGAGGAGAAACTGATCCATCAGTGACCTTCTACCAATCAGTGCTATAAGTGCCATGGGACCATGGAAACAAGACCCTTAAAACTCAGTGCTGAAGAATTTGGAAGGCTCTCGGAAAGAGGTGATGATTAGGTTGATTTTTAAATAAAAAATGGACATTAGCCAGATGAAGGAAGTTTATGTCCAGGGGACAGCATGTACAAAGGTGTGGAGGTGAAGCAATTTATAAATAAAATGCTATTTCTATCAAATTACTAAGATCATTTTTCACAGAACCAGAGAAAAACTATTCTAAAATGCATGTGGAACCAAAAAAGTGCCCAAATAGCCAAAGCACACCTAAGTATACACAAAAAAAGCTGGAGACATCATATTACCTGACTTCAAACTATACTACAAGACTACAATAACCAAAACAGCATGGTATTTGAGCAAAAATAGACACATAGAAAAATGGAACAGAATAGAGCCCAGAAGTAATGCTGAACACCTACAACCATCTGATATTTGACAAAGTCAACAAAAACAAGCAATGGGGAAAGGCCTCCCTATTCAATAAATTGTGCTGGGATAACTGGCTAGCCATATGCAGAAGACTGAAACTGGACCCTTTCCTTATACCATATACAGAAATCAACTGAAGATGGATTAAAGACTTAAGTGTGAAACCTAAAACTATAAAAACTTGGAAGATAACCTAGAAAATACCATTCTAGACACAGGATCTGGCAAAGATTTTATGACAAATATGCCAGAAACAATTGCAGCAAACACAAAAATTGACAAGTAGGACCTAATTAAACTAAACAGCTTCTGCACAGCCAAAGAAACTATCAACAGAGTAAAGAGACAATCTACAGAATGGGAGAAAATATTTGCAACTATGCATCTGACAAAGGTCTAAAATTCAGGACCTGTCAGGAACTTAAATTATCAAGCAAAAACCAACCCCATTAAAAAGTGGGCAAAGGACATGAACATACATTTTTCAAAAGAAGACATACACACAGCTAAAAACCATATGGAAAAAAAAAGTTCCACATCATTAATCATTAGGGAAATGCAAATCCAAATCACAATGAGATACCATCTTACACCAGTCAGAGTGGCTATTTCTAAAAAGTCAAAAAATAGCAGATGCTGGTGAAGTTGTGGATAAAAGAGAACACTTACATGCTGCTGGTGAGAATATAAATTAGTGCAGTCATTGTGGAAAGCAGTCTGGCAGTTTCTCAAAGAACTTAAAACAGAATTATCACTCAACTCAATAATCCTATTACTGAATATATACCCAAGGGAATATAAGCAGTTCTACCATAAAGATACACGGTATTTGTTTAATACAGAATTACCGACAATAGCAAAGATGTGGAATCAACCTAAATGCAAAGACATGGAATCAATCTTCAATAGTAAACTGGATAAAGAAAATATGGTACTCATATACCATGGAATACTACACAGCCATAAAAAAGAACAAGATCACATTCTTTGCAACAACATGGATGGAGCTGGAGGTCATTATCTTAAGCAAACTAACACAGGAACAGAAAACCAAATACTGTATGTTCTCACTTACAAGCGGGAGCTAAACATTGAGTACATATGGATACAAAGAAGAAAACAAACAGGCACCAGGACCTGCATGAGTGTGGAGGGAGGGAGAATCAAAAAACTACCTATTTGGTGCTATGCTTATCGCCTGGGTATGAAAAATTTGAACATCAAACCCCTGTGACACACAATTTAACTATATGACAAACCTGCACATGTATACCTGAACCTAAAATAAGAGTTAAAAAAAAAAAAAACTAAACAAGAGCCGCGTGGCTGGGGTGTAAGGCAGCATGGCAATGAGAGCAGAGGTATGTAAGGGACAGCTTACTAAGAGCCCTGCAAAGAGTTTGGATTTTAACTCCAATGTAGTAAGTTAACGTCAAAGGTTTTAAAAGGACAGAAACACGACAATTTCTGTATTTTAGAAAGATTTTTCCAAAAGTCCCATGCAGAATGGATTGACATAGGAAGACCAATACAGAGGGTATTAGAGGAAGCTGGGAGATCAACAATGAGGACTTGGATTGTATAGGGAGAGAAATGTGGAAAGAAAGATGTGGGCAGACGAGATTGACCAACAGTGTTGTAGTTTCTGATCACATATTGTATTGGAGAGCTCTCACTGAGGGAGAGGAGAAATCAAATAAGATTCCCAGTTAAGGATTTTATTACTTTAAAGAATACTCAGACCTGAGAACAGAGATCATCTTAATTGTGGATATGTTGCTTTTGAATGACCTGTCTCTCTATGATTCTGTGTTATATATATAGCCTGAACTGCAACAGGAAGTACCCATTTATTTATCAGCATGTTAGTCACATACATATTAGTTAAAAAACTGAGAGAGTAAATGAGGTTATTTGGATTTTGCACCTAAAACACGTGATCAATAATCTAGAA
Organism: Cacajao melanocephalus; assembly: GCA_963573385.1. Classification (NCBI taxonomy): domain Eukaryota; kingdom Metazoa; phylum Chordata; class Mammalia; order Primates; family Pitheciidae; genus Cacajao; species Cacajao melanocephalus. The sequence goes on along the minus strand of CAUYLG010023239.1, from coordinate 21,766 downwards.
GGTGAAACCAAAGAATGATGTCATGGAAGCCAAGGGAAAAAGGAGTTTTAAGAACAAAGTGGTCAACAGTGTTCAATGCAGCAAAGACATCCTGAAAGATAAAGCCAGAAAGCATCACTGTGTTTGGCAACTGTGACCTTTCCACAACAGTTTCATTAGAGTGTTAGGGATAGAAATCGGAGTGCAGGGAGTTGAGGAGCAAACGAAAGGACAGGTATGTAGAAAAATGTGACAACAACATTTGTATCATCCAGGATAGACTAAGTTAGACTGAAGGAACAACTCTCAATTGTAGTGGCTGACTGCAACCAAGGCTAATTTTTCATTGTGCTACAGGTCCAATGCAGGTCATCAGGATCACTCAGCTTATGGTAGTCACACAGAGGCCCAGGCCAGTGAAGGCTCCACCTCAGCACATGCATCCACAATTGCTGTAACGAGAAGAGAGAACTGCCGTACCTCACCTTGGCAATTAAGCTTTCACCTGGAAACAAGACCTGCCACTTCATTCTTATTTCACTGGTCAAGACAAGTCATATGGCCAGACGAGGCAGAGAAACAGAATGCTACCGTGCATCCAGAAGGAAGAGAAGTGGGATATTCGTATACAGTCCTCAGGAGTAGGTTAGAGCACTAGCTACAACAGGGATGTAAGTTGGAGGAGAGATTTGTTTGTTTGTCTGGTTTTGAAGAGAAGATAGACAATGACACTAGTAGAATACATTTCTCATCATGTTCCAAGTTTGCACTTTGTGCTACTGTTGTGCCATCCACCAGGTAAACACCATTTGTGTCTAATCCTGTCTTTTGGAATATCCTTCCTCCTGTTCTGTATTGGGTACATCTTGCTCTACCTCCAAACTCTGTTTAAGAATCACTTCATGCATGAAGCTGTCCCTTGACAAAGCTACTTTGCTACTTGTGTCCAGTTATATTTAGATAAGTATATTTTCTCATGTTTCTATTGTTCACTTTTGTTTTTTTTCATATACTTTAAAGTCCTCTTCCCTAAACTTCTAAAAGGCAAGAATGTCCCCATTTGTTTATTTTCTTTCCTTGTGGTAACTGGCCATAAGGTATGTGCTCAATCCACTATGTTGGCTAAACAATTGGTTTCTCCATGACCAGAGAAGATCCTTCAGCAAAGTTTATGGAGTGTTACCACCCAGGAGCACACAGAGTCATTTATACAATGGTTTATGAAGAAAACTGCAGATTCTGGTTTTTTTCCACGGCTGAAGAGGCAGGAAATGGAGTAGCAGCGGCAGCCTAACTCTTATGGAAACTCCACCCCATGAACTGGCACCACGGTAATTTTGCTTAGCCTGCTTTCTGGGACCAGCCCAAACCTGTCAAGTTCTCACTTTGAAAAATCGCAGATGCATCCACCGCATATTTATGCACTTGCTTTCATATGCAAAGAAGCGGCTACTGAAAAGAGACACCTCATCAAGGCGGCTTACAACTGAGTTGTTTTGATGATGACAGATTTATTCAGATTCACCTTCTTTTCTCCATCTGGCTCCCTAGTACCAGTACCATGGCTATGCATGTGCAGAGTACCTCTGGGTTCAGAGTTCAGCCTTGTCTGCAGGACATGTGTACTAACTGGCACCTATGCATCAAAACCAGAACCCAGGTCTCATTAGCACCATCTGATCTTCTGAGCTAAACAACCACAGATATGCAAGTTCAGGAAGACTTTGGAAATGAAACAGGTGCACGTGCATTTTGGTAAGAATTTCCACTTCACTCCAAGCTAAAAATTTAGACTCAGCCATTAAATTTTAGGGCCAGGAGGAGTCACAAAAACCATCCACACACAAAATAAATAGGTCAATATATAACCCAGACAGACCAGAAGAGGCTTTTTGAAGAAAAGGGAAAATTTGTCAAGAAATGTGCTTAATGAGAGGATAGATTAGGCAGCAAAGACAGTGTATGATTAGGGAAAAACTCAGCCACAGCTATGTGAATGTATCCTGAGGACAAGTATCTATTGTGATCCATTGAAGCTACTAAATAATCTTTTTACACAGGTGAGAAAATGCAATTTTGGGTGCTGCTAATTTTATTCATGATACAAGGTAGCGACAATACCAAAGAAGCCTTACAGCCAAATTGCAATGACAAATAATTTTCCTCTCAAGCAAGTTGGCTCCAATTGGCACTTATCAACTTACAGGTCAGCATAAATGTTTTTATAATAAACCATAAAAGGGGAAAATATTATCTGCACTGGCACTCAGAAAGCCTGCTTTCTCGCAGCAAGACGACTGAGTCTGACTCTGGGCTATTGGCCAAAATTAATAATATCAGCTCCTTGACAGGTTAGGTGGGGGCAGTTTCTTACCTTTGAAATGGTGTAAAATGTTTTAACAACAGGCAACACGTACTTCAGGGGTATGTAGGCTGGGCCCCTGAGTGGCTCCTAACATAATTACTGGTGTCTTCTTTCCATCCCCACCTCTATTCACTAAGCCCATATATTTTTATCAATTTCTCTCTACTTCTATTAATCTCATTCTGGTTTTGTTGTTTTTTTTTTTTTCTCATTCAGTATGTTTTAGTCCTGCTATTGGCACCTAGAGCTCCCATACCCATAGCTAAGCTTTGTGGAAGGATTGAGGATGCAACTGTCTCACAGCTACAATGAAGATGCTGCTGAAATGGAAGCTTCATGAGGGCAGAATAACGGCTTCCTTGAACATAGTAAGCATTCAGTGAATGTAGACATAAAGTGTTTAACATATTTTCAGTAGCTGAAACACATTTCTCCTAAGCTTTCGTATGAAAATATTTATTAACACTGTCACGATACCATGTCCCATTTATATTCCCCAAATATCCTAACACAAGGAGCAGAAATTTGCTTCTGGACTATCAAGTCTCTAAATATTTCCAGCCAGCCTCTCAATCAGTGGCTCTATTTCAGTAAAATCAAGAGAATGGAAATGGAAATAGAACCAGGAAATAGTTTTGCGTATCCCAAACTCATTTAGAACCAGACTCCGCAGCATTTTGCAATTCATGTTGTCGCTGCTGTCTTTCTAACATTTTTCACAGCAGCTAAAAATCTCATGCCATAAAGAAAGCAGAGAGGGGATGACTGCAATACAGAATCTGTAGGAAATTTGCAGGAATGTAAGCCTTTTATCAGAGAGGCACTGAATTACAGCTCAGCAGACTTGCTGAAAGAGGGCTGTAACAGAAGGAAGCAGGAGATGTTCAGCACTTCTGGCCTATAAAAAAGAGATGCTTTTCAGTTTTGCTCTTCTACTGCCTGATGTCCTGACACCTTACTCCAAATTCCATTGACTGGTAACCAGCACAGACCGGCTAACAACTATTTACTAAACACTACTGTGGCTAATAAAGCCCTCCAAACCATTATTCAATGTGTTTGTTCCATGATGTATTTTGACTTTACAGAATAAAATACTAAAATCATCTGCTATAAACTCAGACTGTTATTTTAAACTTGAGACAATTTTTGCCAAAGCCAACAGGAATTTTAGAGTAAATCATCATCAAGGCAACCAGCATGACACATTCCAAATCACCGTTAAGAAACCAGCAGTCTACAACATTGCTGTTCTTTGAAAACAGAAGCACATACTACTTTTACCCAGTAGAGTCTTTGCAAATGTGCACTACTTCAACGATTTAAATCTAAGTAGAAAGAAATTACTTAGAAAGTAGAAAGAATTGTAAGAGAGTCTTATCAGATGTAACAGTCTCACTTCATTTACAAGTAGGATGACAAAATATTTTAGTTTAATATTAAAACTTGATTTTGTGCCATACTTTTCTGACTACTACATATTAATACAAGTAGTCAATGGGTGCTTTTCCTACTTCCTGCATTAACCCAAGAATGCCCCGCCCTTAGGAAGGGAAATTACTATTTTCCAAAGAAAGAGAGCCCAATAAATGATGTGATTACGTCACCCAATGCCAACATGTCCCGTTTATCTTCAACGTTAGATAAACCTTTAAAATCTAGACGTGCAATGCTCATCCCACACCTTAGCATATTTAGGAATCCCTAAATCCCAAGAATCAAAATTACAAAGCAAAAAGTAATCATTAGTACAGTGATTAAGAAAAATAAATTTTATCTCCTTTTAGTCACCGTAACTTGAAAAAAAAGAACCTTGAAAAGTAATGAAATACTTAAATCCATGGATAAAACATCACCTGGATTATTATAATTTTCATAAGCATAAAATATGCCCTAAGCAATATAACTAAAAAATATATTTTTAGAAAACATATAAATTAATTATTTCTTTTTGGCATTTACTCTGACAAATAATATGAAATAGCTACTTTCTATTTTTTAAAAAGTAAGCTCTCTGGTTTTGGCAACTTGGAAAATCCCAGCTTTTTCTCTGATGTCTTTGTTTATTCTTTTTGAAAGTTAAAAATTTAACATTTTCATTATTCAAAACACTTCTTTATCATCATTTAGTAAATAGAGTTAAATTGGCTTCAGAATTTTCAGAAAAAAATTAAATTGCATCTAAGTGGTATTATTTTTAATGGAAGGGGGGACATTTTAAAACAACCTCAACCCTATTTGCTGCTTAAAAATAACCCCATTGAATTTTTTTAATTCTAAAAAATCGTGGCACCAAATTACTAATCAAAGTTTATCAACTGCCCAAATGTGGTACGTGGAAACATGCTGGTTACCCTAGACAATCTTGTGGTTTCAAAATAATGAACAGCAGGGAATGAGAGATTGGAATTGCCACTGGCCACATTGAACACCAAGGAACTTTCATTCAAGTTAACAGAAGGCACACATGAGGTTGCTGAAAACATAGGAAGAAAATTAAAAATAGTAGGTTTAATGTGAGCTAGGAACACATTGAAAAAGTATCTCATTTAATCCCAATGACAAACTTTAAAATATGTATTATTATCCCCATGAAAGCAAAGAGGCAACCAAATCATAAAGAAATAAAATAATTTGCTCAAGATCTACTAGCAAGGGATCAGTGGGACCTTCAGGTATGTGCTCTGTGAGCTGTATTATGTAGCTTCACCATTGTAGTTCAACTTCTGTGTTTCAAGATCTCACTGTATTTTTTAGTCCACCCTGCAGACACTGATGGCCTTGTTAGCAGTAGTGGCATGCTGCAGAAGAGCTGAGTGAGTTTAAATCCAGATCCTGAGGCTCGGATTTGCATATGGGAGTATAAAGCCGGTGAGAGGCAAAATTGTAGAGCTGGCAGACGGGATCTTTACTGCCTCCACCCTACTTTCCCCTGAGGCACCCTGGTGTCTTGCAGATGCCTGGCACCTTCAGCTGGCCCAAGCCCTGAAATGGAGCAGCCCTTCTAGCTCATCTCCTTCTGCAACACTGCAGACTGCCTTGAATCATAATTACCTGTGTAGCCTCCTCGCCATGATTCTCCATTAGATTGTAGACTCCTTAATGACAGAGTTTCCCATCCCCTGCCGCCTTTTTTTTTTTGAGATGGACTTTCACTTTGCCTAGGCTGGAGTGCAATGGTGTGATCTTGGCTCACTGCAACCTCCACCTCCTTGGTTTAGACTATTCTCCTGCCTTAGCCTGCCAAGTAGTTGGGATTACAGGCACGCACCACCATGCCTGGCTAATTTTGTAGTTTTAGTTGAGATGGGTTTTCACCATATTGGCCAGGCTAGTCTCAAACTCCTCATCTCAGGCAATCCACCCACCTCGGCCTCCCGAAGTGCTGGGATTATAGGCATGAGCCTCTGTATCCGGCCCCATTTCCGTATTTTGCTTAGTTTAAAGTGGTTTCTCAGTGAATATCTGTAGTATGAATTCATGAATGTGTGACTGGAACTCTCTCCTATCCCTAATCAAAATATTCAGATCCTGTATTTTCATTCTCCAGTTCTCTGATCTTTGTTCCTTAAGGTGGTGAACAACTAATACATGCTGTTAACATATTAAGAAGTCATTGATTGCTTAACTCTCTCAGGTCTTACGTATCAGTATCACTGTATGTATTCGTTTTTGTTTTGAAGACTAAATACTCAATATTTGCAATATATTCACTGGCTATTTGAATCTTGGGAATTTGGACACAGCTCATTAGAGAAGGCGATATCACAGTAAGATTGAATGTGGAGCAATAAAAATGCCTAGGGGGCAGAGCCAGTGTGACAATGCCTAGAGTGGTCTGGCGAACAATAGCAAACAACAGCAGGCAGAAAGCAGAGTGCATGCTAATACCTCACACTTGACAAATGGCATCTTATTTCATCCTCACAGCCTTTGAAGCAGGTTTCAGTTTTATTGAAGGAAAAAAAAAGTTAGGCCTAAAAATATTATGTATTATGCCAAGACCAGATAGGGAATAACGGTAGAGAAAGGATTCAGTTTGGATCTGCCAATAACTCTTTCACTATGCCTGAATCCTTCAGACCCTCAAAGTTATTGTCCAAGCAACAGCTAGAGGACTGAAGACTTAATCTATCACAAGGAGGGTTTAGCATGACAACTAAGGCTGTTAACTCTCTTAATGTGACTGGAGAAAGAAATCTTGGGATAGAAAAGAAACCGAACTCATTTGAGGCAGAGGTTCCTAGTCTTGGCTAGGAAAGGCTGATAACCCCACCTGATACCCCACCAAAAGTGCCACTTCTCCTGCCACAGATGCCCTTGCCTATGATGACCATAAGGCTGTTTCTGAACCTGCACCAGCTGCATAAATAAAGGCCTGGATGGTTTCTGCTGCAAAACCTCAGTAAAGATTTCATTTGATAGGAAATGAGTTTCATATCCCCACAAGATATTTTGATTTTATCTAAGAGGCAGCACATAAACATTTGAAACAATCATGTAGTTGATTATATGGATATAGCGGAAAGAGCACAAGTCCGAAAGACGGGAGATGGTTGTGAGAATTGTATGAGATAATGTATACAAAGCACATAGTAGAGGTTCAAATGAATTATGGTCATTATTATTATGTTGGGGATCTCTGTATATTAAAAGAGATTGTTATTTAAAAAGAACTTTATGAATACCGACAACTGGTCCTAAGCTAAAATGACCTCATTTGTTTCCTGGTAACCAAAATAAAGTTGGATTCTGTGGGGAATTCCACAAACTCTCTCTTGATTATGCTTGATTATCCTGTGAGCATGGTTTGTGCAGTCAGGGTGGCTCATGGCTGTTTAAGCACCACACTAAAGGTTATCGTGTATCAGTCTAACAGTCCGTTTCTAGTGCTTTGCCATGGCCCTGCTCAATTTTTACAAATGTATTATTTCTTCTATGACGACAAAGAATACAAATTCTTTCTTGAGAATTTGGAAAATCTTAAAAATTACAAGAAAAAAAAATGAAAATCACCCCAAATTCCAATGATAACAATGGGTTTATATCTTTCCAGTCTGTCTCTTTTTCTTCAGTTTCAAAGTGTATGTTTATATATGTATATACAAATACAGGCACTACCACAAGTTAGTTTCGTATTACACACAAACTTTTTAACATGTCCTTCACACAAAATATTTTATGACTACTTAACATTCCTCTGAAACATGGTTTTTAATGGCTGCCTCGCATTGCATCTTATGAATTTATTATAATTTATTTAACCAAATTTTACTTTTGTCATTAATATTTTATCATTTTAAGTATCAGTGGTTAACATCACTGTACACGTTTCTGTATATTTCTAAAATAATTTTGTTTTTTATGATAAATTTGTGAATTTTCTGGAGAAAACAGAATGTGCATATACCACGGCTTTTCATACATTATCCTTCAATGTATCCATTTTGCTTAGGAAACTATTCATTTAACTCAAATCCACAAACTCCAGATATTATCACAAAGAAGCCTACCACTTTGATAAGTTAAAAATGCTAACAATTCATTACTTTGATTTATGCTTCCTTTCTGACCTTTGAGTTGGAGTATTTTAAAATATTTATTGAACACTTGTTTTTCCTTGTTAAAGGATTGTCTGTTCATAAATTTTTCCCATAAATCAATTGGCCTTTATCTATAATTTCAAATTATTTGAAAGAGCTCCTAAAAGATTAAGAGTGTAAATCTGTTCCCAGTACATATATTATAAATATTTTTCCCGATTGATCACATGGTTTTTATTTTTTTGTTTTGATTTTTGACATAAAGATTTTTTTGTTTAGTCAAACTTATGCACCATTTCAAAAGAAAAGAAATAGCAAGACCTATATGAAACAGGCAATCTAAAATGGTAGCAGAAATAAAACAAATGGACTTAAATTATGACCAAAAAAAAAAACGTAAATTGTTTAAACATTCTTTTTAGAATTAATAACTTCAAATTGAGTTAAAAAATCTAAATCCAACTTTATGGAAGACAACAATCAAAATCCAATCTATTTAAGGTGAGAGGATAGTTTAAAAAAAAATAAAATAAAACATTAGTGAAGGGAAAATACCATTTGGAATATTGGACTAAGAAATACTAGAATTCAAGACAAAAATAATAATAAAAGCCATAAGAAGACCAAGAAGCACATTTTAAATCAATTAATGAGGGAGCAATCTACAGGAAATAAACAATAGATACGAAACTATGAGTTGAAGAGTCAAGATCAAAATATATAAATCAAAAACTTTAGAAATCCAAGGAGAAATCTACAGAAACATAATGTTATTGGAATAACAGAATTTACCACTCAGTCTTTGACATTTCAAATAAGAAGACAAAAAATGAAAGATAGAGATCTAAATAAGCTCATTAATAAATGTAGGTAGATAAATACATCAAACTCTGTAGCCTAAAATGTACATCTTTCTTTAATAACTCATTGACAACTTATAAAAATAACATCCTACACACAAAGAAAACATAACTTCTAAAAAATAAGTTACACTGTATATAATGTGATCACAAAGCAATAACACTAGAAACTGTTAACAAACTGTAAACAAACAGAATAAAATGGGTTGGAGTTTTTTAACTACAGTTGTTCCTCAATATCCATGGGAAATTGGCTTCAAGACCTCCCTCCAAAGACCAAAATCCCTAATGCTCAAGTCTCTGATATAAAAAGTTATCATATTTGCATATAACCTATGCATTCTTTTAAGTCATATCTAGAATATGGAAAAAACCTAATACAGGATAAATGCTATGTAAATAGCTACACTATATTATTTAGGGAATGATGACAAGAAAAAAAATCTATACATTTTTGGTACAGACACAATATTTTTTTAATATTTTAGATCGATGCTTGATTGACTCAATGGATGAAGAACTCACAGATACAGAAGACTGCACACACATTTCATCAACTCATATTAAATAAAAAATTAAAACTCTGTTTACCAATTAGATCCAAATTATTGCCAGAGATAAATCCAAGACTTAAAATGTTTTAATTATTAATAAAGTATATTAAGCAAAAAGAGAAAATTTAAACATGAATTAGTATCTCAAATGGCAATTTATACAAGTATAGAAAGGGGTTTTTCATGGCAACAGCTCAATAAGAATGTACATTGCAAAAAGGAAGGCCAAGAAACTGACATCATCTTGGACTATGTTAATAGGCATTAAATGCTTACATGAATGCAAACCATGATCTCTAGTCTACTATGTACATTACCTGCCTCCACTCTTCTTGGAAAACTCATCTCAGGAATAGAAGACAACACGTGGGTCAAGGTGGGGAGGAATTAAGAAATGCTAAAAAGATTGCACAGAATAAAGCAATCTCACGTGTTCTCTTTTTTTTTTTTTTTCTTTTTTGACCCACTGAGAGGGTCAGAACAGCATAAGACGTAGTAGGATGGGACAAGGATGATAAGCATCTTGTCCAAAAGCATAAAAAGATGACCAATGCTTTCTTCATCTCTTATTTTCATTTCTCAAAGGGATGACACTATTACAGAGATAGGTATTTGGGGTTAAGAGATTTTTTTTAGGAAGCAGCATTGACTTTAGGAGGAGAGGACCATTGGGATGGAGCCTGGAGAGAGAATGCAAGGAGGAATTGGTTCCCTGGGGAAACCTCCTGAACCTGTCTTTCACAGGTGAAATGGCATGCTCAAGTTTTCTTCTAACTAATTTCTCATAGTAGAAAAGTTAGGAAGGGATTCAGAGTAGAAGCATAACCGAAGAAGAAAGAAAGTTTTTTTGGCTAAGATGAGCTCCTTTGACAGTGCAGTAGGTAGCAGATGGCAGACAGATGCAGACCATAACACCCAGGTCACTGGTCAGCCCATGTCTAAGAAATGGATTCAGGGTCGGGTGCTACATTTCAATTAGAGAATATGATAAATCAGAAAAGCAGGACAAGGAAAGATAAAGGGTCTGAAAATCACATTCTACGAGGAAAGTTGATATCTAGCCTGCAAAAACGGTAAACTGAGTCGGGAGCTTCATGTCTATAAACATATAAGAGACATCCACATCTCTATTATTTTAAAGGGGTAAACAAGGAGGAAAATGGTGCAAATTATGGAGTATCCAAATTTGTTCCAAATGAGGAACATTATAACAATTCTAAAATGAAAAAGTTGACTTACGGAGTTATTGAGAGCCCTTATCTGGACGTGTCTAAGCAGAGATTGGTAAAAATTGTCTTATTATTCTTTAAAAATCCATATAATTTCTTCTCTTATTTATTCATTCATTCATTTGCTCTTTTTACTGGATACCTACTTGGATCAAGCCTATACTAGGGGCTAAGGAGACCGAGAAGAATAAAACACAATCTGACAAACACGGAGCTCTCATCTCCTGAAGAACATTGGTATAACATAAAAAGGGTGATAGGAAGGGGGACCTACCCAAACTGTCAAGGCCTGACTTCAGAAGTAATTCTAGGAGGATGGGTATAGGAAAAATGCATCAGCCCTCAGAACCAGAATTAGTCCACCTACCCTCCCTCTGTAATGTGGCGATGGCACAGGCAGTCCCTGAGGGGTTAAACCCTGCTAGAGTGAGAGTTCCCAGGTCCAGGGGGGTATTTTTTAAAGTTTTCAGGCCAGGAATCTTAATTGAGGTCTTCTCCTGAGTCCTGATATTATCATCATATAAATAACCAACTTAGGCAATTAAATGCTAATAGTCTTATTAGAAGTTGAAACTGAAACATACTGCTGTAAATGTAACCTACATTTACCACACTAGATACTACACTAGATACTCATACAGTGTATACTCATGCAAGTGGCTGACTACCATCCTAATAACAGCATTGGCACGGGTGCAAATGAGAAAACAAAGCCCAAATTGATGTTTTACCTTGTAGTAGCATAAGGAGAGCACCCTGACAAATTGTGCCAGCATAAGCCTCATAAAAATAACTGAGCATGTAGAAAAGAAAAGAAAAAAGTAGGCGGAGTGATAAAGAAAGATAATATTAAGTTACGTAATCAGCACCTACTTTGATTCAGTACACTACACCACAGTTGTTTTCCATTACGTAACATTTTCTTGTCAAGTATTATTCTCTGGGCAAGATGGTAAAATCAACAATGTGAGTAGACAGAGTTTAAGCCTTACACAGTGAGAACACTCCAACTGAGTTCTCACTCTCCCTTTTCTATCTCTACCCCCTCTGTCTATCTCTCTCTGTCTCCCCCCTCTCCTCAGGAGGTAAGTAGATAGATAGATCAGATGGACCGACCGACCGACAGACAGACAGATATTGCTCAGTTAGAGTTTGCAGCCTCAAAACTTCATATCACCCTTCGTCACTATCAAAATGAAAATCCTTTGGAAAAATAACATTTCTCTATCAGATGTTGATACTCTCTTGGGCTGGGAGTGCTAACAGGGTACCACTGCCCTTCAAAGCTTGACTTGAAGAATGCTGACAAAATATGATGTGAATCTATGTAAACTATTGAGCAGGGTCCTGGCCACATAGCAGGTACTCAGTGAAGGCCAGTTTCCTCCTTTCACAATCCTCCCTCTTAAACCTTGCTTCTCCCCTCAATCAGTTTAAAGAATCACATTGCTAGAGTCTCGGTAATTCTCCAAGGTAGTGGCCCAGGCTTGGAGGTGATGACAAGCACGAACTCCTTATATGCCCCTATTCTTTGCCAGAACACATCATTGTGCCAACTGTGTACTACACCCTTCCTCTTGTCAAAAAATGGGAATGCCTTCAAAAAATGGGAATGCCCCCCTTTCTTCTTCTTCAGAAGGAAATGACATTAGTTTCTCTTCCACTTCACTTCATTAAATCCAACTCAACAAATGTCTTGGAAATACTCCTTGTTATTTAGTCCTGTGATGAGTTCAGCTACGTGAGGTTGCAATATGCTCAACTGCGGAGTTGCTGGACAACTAATAATTCTGAGAGACTCAAGCCAGGCTAAGTGGGGTTGGTGGGGGGTGAGGGGAGAGTCCTTATAGATTGGACTTGCTGCACTCCTCATCGTGACCTCACTTTGTCCAGGAAGGAGACTATAAGCCAGCCCTCACTCCCTGTGAGCATTGTAGATGCTCACAGTCATTTTTTATTTGTTTTATTACAATTCTAGGTAAGAATGAAACACAATATTACTGCCTTTGTAGCCCAGATTAACCCAGTTTGCTGAGGCCATGACTAAGTTTATCTGATATTTCGCAATGGGGACATTAAAAATTTAAGTACATCTTTTCCTGTAAGCACAGGGTGTGGCTAAAGCAATAATCCTGCTTTATTTTCAAATAATTTAAACATGACTAGCATTTTGACAAAGTAGCCTATTGTTACAAAATTACCAGCTCAAGAAAAATTATTGCAATTCAGGCACCCCTTCCACTGCTATAAACTACTATCCCAGATATAGTTTGATTTGTGCATCACCACACATCTCTCATTTTGTAATGTTTTTTAAAAAATGATGGTGTGATTACAAGAGGGAGAAGCAACACCTATTTTATGATACTCCAAGAGTTTCAAAAACATAAAGATGTGTGTACTCTAATTCAACCTTTGGAGAAGTTAAGAGGTGACAGGTACACAAGAAGATGGACTTGGTCCACAAGCAAGATCACAGGCTTCTCATGTCATGCAAGGTTTCCAGCCGTTTATCCTTATAGAGCATTTTTCCAGGAAGACAACACAACACATATGCTCCATACACACAGCAACATATCTGTCCTTGTGAAGGGTACACCATCTTAGTAATTCAAAGACTAACTCTACCTAATTTACTAAGCCTGTGCCATGTGTGTCAATATGCTGAGCGATTTACATGAATTATCACACTTGAGCTAGATAATATTATACTGTCTTATTAACAGATGAAGAAATTGAGGTTTACAAAGTTACTGAAGCAATATTACCAGTAAAAGGCAGAGCAGAAATGTGACCCAGGCGTCACTGAACCTAGAGCCACACGCTTACTTGCTGCACTGGACTTCCATGAACAAAAGCAGCTCTTTCAAGTTGGAAACATCCAGGGCCACTATGATCCCCTGAACAACCAAGTTCGCTTCTTGTGCTCTAGGCTGAACTGTTTGAATCAAGCAGAATATAGTATGCCCATACCCACACACCCACATTTTTCACATAGGAAGTCTTCATGAATAGACACAGAAAGTAAAGATATTTGCCAACAGTAAACATCTTTGAAAAAAAATTCTACACCACCACACAGGGTTTGACTTAAATGTGAATTATAAGGTAACTGCAATTTCTCATAATTTTTAGAATTCTGGTAAGTTCTTTCTTCTCTGAAAATATCCCATCCTGATGATGGAAAATATATTGTCTGAGGTCCTACCTTTGACTGAACATTGCTCTTTTCATGGTACCCCTCTTTTAAAATGCAAATGTTACTGGAAGTATAACTTAGTAAGTCATAAACAACTTTATGTAGGTAGTTTTATTATAACCCTTAGTTCCCATGAGCCAAGAGGGCATTCAGGGTGCTTAAACACACAATGGGCCTCAGCTAAAAACCAAAACCAAAGCAAACAAACAAAAAAAATCTGGTAGGCATCTAGGGTTTGTCTCAATACTAGTGAGCAGGTTCACAGAATGACCAACACAGAAGAGAAGATGGTATATCTTCTATCATAGGGGAGAGCTAGAGATCTCTGTTTTAGATCATAGCAGTAACTTTCCTAACAAGATTTTAATATCTAAGTTATGTCCAAATGTTATTTGGGCCTCTGGGCATTTTTGAAAACAACATTCTCAGATTCTGTGCATAATGACTAAGTTGCTTATAATAAAATACCCCAGGATATTTTCTAAAATTTCCTATTGAATAAAAAGATGGACCTGGACTGCTGTTCCTGGTAAGATGGAGTAGATATGCTTTTCCCTCTTCCTTTCACTAGGTACAACTAAAAACCATAGGTATTAGGTAGAAAACAAACATGAGAAGACTCTGAAGAGTGGATTGAAGGAGGAAGACTGGCTACGGAAATGAAGACCCAAGGAATAGCACAGTAGTGAGATCCCTGGATTTTCTTTTTGTTTCACATATATCCCAGACTAGAAGCTGAAAATATCAACAACCAAGAAATGCCAATGGTGCAGGAGAAAAAAAAAATGTTTGCTCTCTCTAGCCAGGGGACCAAAAAGGCAGCTTAGAAAGAAAGAAAACTTTTTTTACACAATGTCTGTTCTACTCCAGCCATACATAAGAGAAAAAAAATAGCACCACTCTACCTATGCCAGAAAGGCCAAGTGGGAGCCTAGACTTCCACCCTCCTGAGGCCATACCAAGGCACCCCAATATCTCCACCAGGATGGAGTCAGAGAGGGTTAAATATGAAGCTGAGCTTTCATCCCAACCAGCATGTAATAAGCTCCCAAACCCACATAGCATCCATGGAGACCATACGTAAAGCCCAGACTGCCACTCCCACCTGGTAGTAATGAATTGGTTGTCAGAGGAGGTATAAGTGGAGAGTCAGGCCTTTCACCGTTGTCCAGTGCTGACAAGGCTACCAACCCCATGGGGAGTGGCAACTCCCATCTCTCTCTGGCAATAATGAGGACACCACTGTCAACAGAGGATAAAAGCAAAGTCAGAACTTCTACCGCCACCTGACAGTAATGAAGCATGATCTCTCCGTTGGAACAGTGTCTGAATAAAAAACGAAAAACAGCTAAAACAGAAGATGTATATAAGATTGAGAATCTTATAATTGAATTCTGAAAATGTCCAGATTGCAATAAAAAAATCACTCTGCAAATAACCAAGTTCTCAAATTACAAAGACAATCTGTAGATTCCACCACCAAGAAGGTAGAGATGTTAGAATTTCCTGACATAGATTTTAAAGCGGCTTTTATGAAAATGCTCCAATAATCAATTACAAATGTGTTTCAAACAAATGATACATTAGAAAGCCTAGGCAATGAAATAGAAGAGGTAAAAAAAAAATCAATTGTAAAAGAACTAGAAAAATAACAACTGAAATAAAAAGCTAAGTAGATGGGCTTAAAAAACAGAATGGAGAGGACAGAGAAAAGAACAAGAGAACAAGATAAAGCAATATAAATCACCCACTATGAAATACCAAAAAAATAAAATACACTGAAAAAATCAACAAAGTCTTAGGAGCTTATGAGACTACAACACAATATCTATATTTGTGTCACTGGAATTATGGAGGGAGAGGAAAGTAGTGTTGAAAAGTACTTGAAGTAATAATGACTAAAAAGTTCTCAAATTTGACAAGAGGCATAAACTTACAAGTGGCAAGGCTTAGCAAGCCATAAACAAAGTCAAAAATAGCTGCTCTAAGACACACAATAATTAAATTTTTGAAAACAAAAGATAAAGAAAAAATCTTGAAAACAGTCCGAGAGAAACAACATTTTACCTATGGAGAAAATAATTAAAATGACAATTTTTCATCGGAAACCATAGAGGCCAGCAAAGGTGACACGACATGTAAAAAGTGCTGAAAGAAAATCATCGTCGGTCTAGAATCCCATAATCAGCAAAAATATCATTCAGGAATGACGGGAAAAACAAGACATTTTCAAATCAAAAAACTGAGAGTTTGTTACCATCAGATCTACTGTTAAAATTATAGTTAAATAGTTGCTTAAACAGAAAGGAAACACTAAAATAAAGAACCTTGGAATATAAATGAGTGTGGAGAAAATATTAATATTTAAGGCAATTGTATTATAAATGGGGAAGGATAAAGGCATTTAAAAGGAGGTAAGATTTCTATACTTCACCCAAACTGGTAAAATGACAATATTAATAGATTGTGATGTTATGAGTATATGCATAATAAAAGAGCTAGCGTTATAAGAAGAGTTTTTTGAAGTTATACCAAGAGATACATTCAAAAACACTATTAATAAATACAAGTCAAATTATAAAAAGTTTTCAAGTAACCCACAGAAAGGCAGAAAAAGAAAACATAAATGAAAAACAGAACAAACAGAAAACAAAACCAAAATGACATAGTTAAGTTATAACATATCAATAATTATTTTAAATATAAATGTACCAGTTAAAGGATAAAAGAAACTAAATTCATAATTTAAAAAGTTCCCCCCAGAATCTCTATGTGAAAGTGTTTTTACTGGAGAATTCTACCAAACTTATGTACAAGAATTGAAACCAATTTTACACAGTCTCTTCTAGGAAACAGAAAATAAAGGAACACTTCCCAGTTCATGTTATGAGGTTAATGAGGTTAGTGTTACCCTGATACCAAAAACCATACAAAGACAATACACAAATTTTTTCAAAGAGCAATATTGTTCACGAATATATATGCAAAAACGCTTTACAAAATACTAGCAAAAAAAAATTCAGCAACATATAAAAAGAATTACATATTTTGACCAAGTGGCATTTATTCCAGGGATGAAAGTCTAGCTCAATTCAAAAATTAATCACTGTAATCCATCATAACAGGCTAAGAAAAAACATTGTATAATTGTACCAACTTGACTAAATTCCATGCCCATTTATAATAAAAAGTCTCAGAAAAATTGGAATAGAGGGGAAGTTACATCAGCATAAGAGCACCTACAAAAAACTGATAGCTAATACTATACTTCATAGTAAAAGACTGAATGCTTTCCCCCACTATCAAGAAAAGGATGTATACTCTCACTACTTGTATTTCAACATAATGCCAGAAGTTTTAGTCAAGGCAGTAAGAAAAAGAAATAAAAGTTATACATGTGAAGAAGGAAGAAATAACACTGTCTTTATCTAAACATAACATGATGATCTATCTTTATTGAAAATCTCAAGGAACTGAAAAAAAAAAAAAAACTACAAGAACTAATAGTGAGTCCAGTAAGGTCACAGGATATAAGGTAAACATATACAAATCAATTGTATTCCTATATACTGAAAAAGGACATATAGACATCTAATTAAATACACAATAACATTGACAATTGCTCAGAAAAATGAAATAGGTATAAATCTAACAATACATGTACAGCATTGATATGCTAAAACTACACAACAACACTAAAAGAAATTAAAGAAAATTTAAATAAATGGAGAAATATACTATGCTCATAGATCAGAAAAGTGAACATAGTTGTCAATTCTCTCTGAAACTGATACATGGTTAATATCGTTCCTTTCAAAAGTCCAGTAACATTTTTATACATATGGACAAAAGAATGGTAGGATTTCTGTGGAAAGACATTGGCACTAGCACAGCTAAAATAACTTTGAAAATTAACAACAAAGAGGAGGAACCAGTCTATCTGATTTCAAGACTTACAGCCACACTAGTCAATCCTGTTGTATTTGTGTAGTGCTAGACACACAGATCGTTAAAATAGAACCTAGAAATAGATCTATACAAATATTTCCAGCTGATATTTAACGAAGTTACAAAAACAATTCAAAACAGGAAAAATAGCCTTTCCAGTCAATGGTATCAGACAATTGGGCATCCACAGACAGCTAGAAGACAGGCAGTCAAGGAGGTGGAGAAGGAGGAGGAAGAAAAGGAAGAGGAGATCAACTTAGACTTAATTCTGATACCTTATATAAAACTTAAATAAAACTGGACCACAGGTTTCACTGCAAAACATAAAACTATAAAATGTTTAGAAAAAAAGTTAGGAGCAAATTTTCAGGATCTAGTTCTGGGCAAATAATTATTAGATTTGAGATCAAAAGCATATAAAACAAAATTGCTAAAATGAACATCAAAATTACACATTTTTGCTTCACACAAGACTCTATTAGACTGAAAAGACAAGCTACAGACTAGAAAAATTAACTGCACATCATATATCTGACAAGGGACTAGTATCCAAAAGACATATTAACTTTAAAAAAAACCCTGAAAACTCAGCAACAAAAAATCTTGTTAGAAAATGGCAAAAATATGAAAAGACATTTTATTGAGGAGGATATATAGCATGTGCAATTAAGCACATGAAAAAAAATGTTCAATATCGATAACCATTAGAGAAATACAAGTTAAAACCACAATGAGCTACCACTGCACACCTATCAGAATGGCTTAAATAAAAAATAGTGACAACACCAAATGCTGGCAAGGATACAGAGTAACTGGACAGTTCAACTCCTGGGGATTTAAACTGCTATGGCTGCTCTAAAAAACATTTTGGCAGTTTCTTTAAAAATTAAACATGCAATTATCATGTGGCCTAGAGACTGTACTCATGGGAACATTTTTTTTTCCCCCAGAGAAACAAAGAGTTATGTTCACACCAAACTCCTGTATCCAAATTTTTATAGTGGCTTTATTCCTAATAGCTGAAACCTGGGAAAAAACTCAGATATCCTTCAACAGGTGAATGATTAAACAAACTTCAGTACATCTATACCAGAGAATATACTCAGCAATAAAAACGAACGAGAATATTTTCCTTGCAGAAAAATATGCATGAATCTCCAGAGAATTAACGCTGAGTGAAAAAATCCAGTCAGAAAAAGTTACATATTGCATGATTCCATTTTTATAACATTCTTGAAATGACAAAATTATAGAAATAGAGAATAGATTAGTTTTTGCCGGGGGTTAAGGAGGAGAGGGGCCAGGTAGAAAAAGGCTGCGGCTATAACCGGGAACATAAGAGATCCCCATAGTGATGGAAATGTTCTATTTCTTGACTCTGTCAATGTCAACAGCTTGGTGGTAAAACGTGCTCTAGTGCTACAAAATATTAACATTGTGGGACACTGGGAAATAAATACATGGGGTATCTCTGTACTCTGTATTACTTCTTCTTCCTTTTTTTTTTTTTTTTTTAATTAGAGATGGTTGAGGTGGAGGATCCCATGCTGATATGGAACTCCTGGCTTCAAAAGATCCTCCCACTTCGGCCTCCCAAAGTGCTGAGCCACTGTGCCTGGCCTATGTCTTACCATTGCATGTGAATTTATAATTTTCTTAAAACGAAAAATTGAATTAAAAGATAATACTCAGAAGCCAACTGAAACAAAATAAATATGTTATTAACATATATATATGTGTATATATATATATATATATATATATACACACACACACACATGTGGAGTTGTATCTGTATGCTATTTGTCATCTTCTACCAGAAGTTTAGAAACTGAGAAATTGATCAGGGAGATTAAATAATTTATACTAATTGTTTTTTTACAAAAGACCTGGAACAGGGATGGCAAACAGATTAAATCTGATACATTCTTAGATGGAAAAGCATGCTGTGAGGGAAGAGGAATGTCTCTTATGGGCCCTGGATTGGGGGATGTGATGGCTTGTGTACCACATAATTGCCGTTCCTGCCTTGCAATTTTAGCCTAAAGGTTTGTCAGTAGGATCTCTGAGAGCTTGGGAATTCCCAAGACTAGAAGTTTCAAAAATAGCACCCATTTTAGTTTCACTCAAACGCGAGCATTCAAAAGCTGCTAAATCCCCTGTGCTGTCACTCCGCTGTGCCATGCGAAATGGCTGGCCTACAAAGTTGGCTGTTTAGCTGATGTTCCACAGTGATCATTTGCTGGCCCACAAACACATTATGCAGTTCATTGCTCAGGAAAATTTCTTCTTTGTTTGAGTTACAGGGATTAAAAGCATTACAGCTTAATCCCTTTGATGCATCCAGGCCATTTTAAAATTGAATGTTTTTTTATTAACTCTCCTACTGGGAACGAATTCACTGACACTGTAACCACAGAGCCAGGCAATCCTGATTAATTACAGAATTTTTGCCCTTCTGCCTCTATGAGTCTTTCTAAAATATCTAATAACAAAAGCACTTAAATAAATCTACGGGGTTAATCAATGTTTCATGTCATTTGGAATAAGAAACCTCAAAGCCTTTCAAATAAATAGTGAGAGAAAGATGAGAACTAGCATATTAAAGAAACCTGTGTTTAAGAATTCATATGTATTAAAGGCTCAAGCCATGTTAATCCTCAAACTAACCAAAAACTAATTCATGTTACAAAATCAGCACACACTTCATTTGTTACAATTCTTTAAATGGAGGACATGAGTTTATAAATTAAATTATACATTCAATTCAGAGGCTGTAATGCTGCTGTCAGATTTATAGCCTCCAATTTACAGAGATCAAGGCATAACAAACTATCAGGGAGGAAGGCTGTCTCCTCATCAGATCTACTTTACACAGATGGGTTAGACTGAACATTCTCCATATGGTAACCACAGGGATGAACGAAGGCTTCTAGTTTTGTTAGTGGTGCATGTGGAGAAAACTAGATCAGAAATACCCGTCTGATGTTGAAAAATGAGTATTATACTTCACTTTATGTGCTACAGAAAATGGAAGAGATTAGTGCAGGAGAAGAGTTAAGCACCTCAATTGTAGACTAGCACATATTGAGAAATTAATCTGCCCACTGAATAATGCAAGAAAAAGTTGTGACCTGAGCAGAATTGGCATCACAGGAAGATCGCAGGATGAAATGTATTTCTATCCTGAAAAAAACCAAAACTTGCGCAAACTTAAATTTCACAACCTGCTTTAAGATATTATTTCTCATCAGCAACCTTGTAACTATTTAGCATAAGATTTATTTCATACATCAACGAGGATCAGTTTCACTCATGAATTTTTTATATTAACTGATTTTCTTACACTCTAAGATCGTATTTATTTCCTGAGGCCTAATAAATAGACTTATTCCAAAGAAGAACAGCAATGCTGAGGAATTGTTCATAGTTGCTTAAGGACAAAGCAGTATGCTAAATAATGTGGAATTATTATATGGTGCCCCCACACACAGAATCCCTGGAAATTAACTTAGGCAGGCAAGAATTGGTTTCACTTTCATGTGTGCAAGGAGACAAGCCTTTTTGAAATTTGAACAATAAAATTCCTTACAAAGATGCCACTCGTCAGCCTAATAAGAAAATCATCTGTATGTTTTCCTACCTATTTTCCTGAATGTTGAATTTTATTATCAAGGCCATGTGAGCACTGAAGTGTTGTAAAGCTCATTTCTTTTACTTAGGAAAGTCTATTCATCTGGGATATCATACACTATTCACAGATTTTGCATTTTTTTAAATTTTATTTTATTTTTTATTTTTTTATTTTTGAAAGAAAGAAAAAGAGAGTAAAGAAAGTGACAGTGAAAGAAAAAAAGAATGTAAGAGAGAAAGAAAGAGGAAGAGAAAGAGGGAGAGAGAACGGGATTCTTGTTCTATTGCCCAGGCTAGAATGCAGTCTAAAAATGGGTATTAAAAACCTCTTTTACACCAATAATTGTGCTTAACAATGGAGACACGAAGGAATAAGGGATGAAAATAACAAACAAGCAGCCAACCAATATTTTATTTAAACCTGTGAAATGCTATGCAATTGCTGAGGAGTGATTT
>CAUYLG010023237.1:0-111850 GCA_963573385.1 Cacajao melanocephalus | reverse complement strand
GAGACACAAAAATCCCTTCAAAAAAATCAATAAATCCAGGAGCTTTTTGTTATTGTTGTTGTTGTTGTTTGTTTTTGTGGCAAATTTTGTCTAAACTTCTGTTGTGTCTGATATCAGTATGTCCAGCTCTATTTGGTTACTGTTTGCATGATATATTGTTTTGTATGTGTTTATTTTCAACCTATAGGTACCTTTGAATCCAAGGTTTTCTAAATAGTATATAATTGAATTGCAATTTATTCAATTTTTCTAACCTCTATCTTTTAATTAATGTCTTAACTCTATTTACACTTAATGCAATTAGTGATACAATGAAATTTATGCTTGCCATTGTGATCTTTATTTCCTATAAGTCTCATGTATTTTTCCTACTCTTTCTCCATTAAAACTTTCCTTTATGTTAAACAGGTATTTACTAGTAAACTATTTTATTTTCTTCATTGTTTATTTTACTGTGTTTAAAGTTATTTTCTTTTTGGTTGCACCAGGAATTGCAATTAACATTTAAATTTATAACAATTTAGTTTAGATTAATACCAACTTAATTTCAATAACATACAAAAATTTCACACCTATATAGCAAATTATAACTTCCTTTCTCCTTCCTCCTTGTTGTTGTTATTGGTGTACAGATTACAACTTTAGACACTTTTTCCATCAACACAGATTTATAATTATGTCATATACTTTTTTCTGTTAAGTCAGGTAGAAGAATAAAAGTTACAAACCAAAAGTACATTTATGTTGTCTTTTATTCATCTACACTTTTACATTTACTAGTGCTCTTTATTCTTTGTGTGAATTTGAATTACTTTCTGGTGTCTTTTCATTTCTGCCCAGAGGATTTATTTCACAATTTCTTGTATAGCAGGTAGACTAGCAACAAATTCTTTCAGCCATGGTTTTTCTGTAAATAATTTAATTTATCCTTCATATTTGAAGGACACTTTTACTCAATATAGTATTCTTGATTGACAGATTATTGCTTTTAACACATTAAATATATTATCCCATTGCATCCTGGTTTCTTAAGAGAAGTCAGCTGTTAACCTTACTGAGGATTCCCTGTAAGTGATGAGTCATTTTCATCTTGATGCTTTTAAGATTATCTGTTTTCCTTTCATAGTTTGATATATCTAGGTATTAACCTTTTTGTGTTCTTTCTATTTGAATTTTATTTTCTTGAATGTGTAGATTAATATTTTTCATCAAATCTGGGCCATTTTTGGCTATTTGTTTTTCAACTCTTCTTTCCTCCCCATTTTCTCTTTTTCAAAACCGCCTATTATGTATATTTTGGTACACTTGCTAGTGTCCGAAAGTCTCTGATGCTCTGGTTGTTTTTAATTCTTTTTATTTCTGAGTGTATTATCTCAATTAACTTGTCTTCTTGTTTGCTTTTTTTTCCTTCCCTCTGTTCAAATTTGCTGTTAAGAATCTCTAGTAAATTTTTGATTTTAATTATATATTTTACTTCCAGAATTTCTATTTTGTCCTTTATATAATAATGAACTATTTATAAATTTTCTCTTTTTGGTGAAACACTTTTCTCATACTTTCCTGTAGTTCTTTGGAGGATTATCTGTAGTTATTTGAATATATTATAACAGCTGATTTAAAGTATATCTAATAAGTTTAATATGTGGGCTTCCTCAGGAATAATGTATACCAACATTTTTTATTTTATTCTGTATATAGTCCATACTTCCTTTTTTCTTTTTAATTTTATATTATTTTGAGTTTTGTTTATTATTTTTTAATTTTTAAAATATTTTTTATTTCAATAGTTTTTTGGAGAACAGGTGGTGTTTGGTTTCATGAACTAGTTATTTAGAGGTAATTTCTGAGATTTTGGTGCACTCATCTCCCAAGCGGTGTACACTGTATGCAATGTGAAGTCTTTTATCCCTCACCACCCCCCATAGTCTTCCTGCTGAGTCCCCAAAGTTCATTACATCATTTTTATGTCTTTGTATCCTCACAGGTTATTTCAAACATGCTTTCTGTTTTCTTTGCCTATCTTATAATTTTTTTTGTTAAAAAGCAGACATTTAGAAGAATTTAATTTAGTAACTCTGGGAATCAGATTCTCCTCTCTCTCTATGGTTTGTTTTTGCTTTTTTGGTGATTTTAAAAATCAAATTCTGTAAACTCTGTATGCTCTGTTGTTTGTGGGCACTGGAGTCTCTGCCCAGTTAGGTTAATGGTCAGCGAGCAGTCAGATAAATATATTTTTTGGTGCTTGTGGAACAAACAAGCCTTTCTGTTTTATCTAAGGCACTTTAGTCAATGTTGGGGCACGTCTTCAACACTCAGGCAGGCAGTTTACATCTCCATTCGAGTCTTTACTTGGTGCTTGTGCAAAACCTCAAGGTTAGCCAGAGATAAGAGTTTAGGACCTTCTTAGGTGCTTCCTGAGCTTGTGCACATCCCTGGGCATCCCCACAGCCCTGTACATACATTAAGGCTTCTATATTTCCAGGAATACGTTAGAGTATGCCAAAACTCCCCTGTGAAATCCCATTTCCAAGCTTGTCCTTTTAACGTCTTTGTTTAAGCCTTTTAGCCCCATTTGTTATTCACTGCCCAGGCAGCCATAATGTACCCCAATTGGCTCCTACTGTTTTCATCAAAGGGAACAAAAGGAAATAAGTTCCTCACACTGGGAAAGCCCTGAGTCAGGTTAAATAAAGAACATTTCTGTGAGTAAAGTTTTCCAGAGAGCTACCAGATAGTTCAAATAATGACAGTCCTCTGGAAATTAGATTTTGAAGGAGTCTCAATTTAGTGCTGTATCCTCCAGAAGCTTCCAGGTTAATTTTCAGTGTGAATCCAGGCTTTTGGTTTTCAAGGATACCATGGAGCTGGGAAAGGAGAATGAGAACAGAGCAAGTTAAAATGCCGCAAAACCTGCTCTTCCTACTAAGATGCACCATGTTTGTTGAATACACAGTCTCATGGATTGCTATAAGCCTCTAATTTCCAAAGTTTTAAGAAAGTAGATTCTGATAATTTTTGTCAGTGTTCTCTTGATTTAATTAAAGAGAGAATTTTCAAAATCATTTTTCTCTGTCATTTTTGTCAATATCACTTTATAATTTGATTTTTTAATGGCCTTTCACAGATTTATCTTAAATGTGATTTTAATTAGTTTAATATTGTAACTTAAGATTACATTTTTCTAACATACACAGAGTATATTCTCTTATATTGAAAGATACGTAATCAGTGATCTTATCCTTTGTGATAAATATAATCACACTTAGTAATGTAATCTCATGAAATTTATTTATATATCAATTGTGGTAAAAACTGCTTTTGGAGAATAATATAAATGGAATAAGCAAATAATTCAGAAATATGACAATGATCTTCATGGTGAAATAAAAGTAAAAAACACCAGAAGCAGAGATTATTGTTTTCCAAAATGTCATGGTGATAGAAGACAATGAAAATAAAGTTCAAAAGTGTGGAAATAATAAACAAAAACATAATTTTGCCATTTTATTAGTAGACTACATTTTGAAGGTAGTGTTGTTCTAATGGGATTAAACAATAAATAAATTATACAAGTAATTTACAGGAGATATGGATAAATCAGTTCAGTTTGAAATAGTTATAAAAAGAGAGGAATCATTGAAGAAGAAAAGTGAGAATTACAGGAGTTTAGAGTTAGAAGGAATTATAGACAACATCTGGTTCAACGTGTTCATTTTATTAAAATGAAATAATGAGACTTAGAGAGGCTACAACACTTGGCCAGAGTTAAACATTAAGGAATGGACCTAAAACGCTGACTAAAAGGTTTACTAAAAGATGACTCTGGTTGTGAGCTGGACAATGTCCTAAAAGGCAGCTCAGAGTACTTTAGACTCAAGACTAGTGTCTTGTCTAGACTTAATCTTGTCTAGACTGAAGTCTAGACCTCCTCCGTCTCTAAAATGCCATGTATAGGTGCTGCAAGGACCTATCACCATGATAGTCTGGTACATGGAGTGGGATTTGTTTAACATAAAATTCTCAGAAAAACCTAGCTGGGAGTCTAGACATTGTGTTATCAGCCTTCAGCATTTTCCACTTCTTTTTAAACAAAGCATCTTTCATCCTGTGAGTCAATACATATTTACGGAATACAATAAATTCCAGGCACTTTGCTAGGCAGTGGAGATACAAAGACACAGAAGTAACAGCCCTGTCCTAAAGCATATCCAACTGTAATATACTTGGAAGAGCAGCTATTGTAAATCAAAGAATCACAGTACCACTTGGTGTGTGCTCTTTCTTTAGTATGAACCAAATACTGCAGGAGCACAGAAGACAGACAAGTTTATTCTTCTTTGAGAAAGCTTGAAAAGTTTAAATATGGAAATAATGTTTTAATTGATATAGAGAAGATGAATTGTAGAGTTTATAGATGAGGAAAGGGTGGGTAAAGAACAGAGGAAGAGGATGCCAGGAAGACAGCCACATGTGCAAACCATGAAGTGGTATTAACGCCTGGTGCATTCATTCCTTGTGATTCACAGAGGATGTAAAGAAGGGAGGAATGTGAGACGAGGCTAGGTAGCTCTGATAGGCTCCAGTTAAGAGGGTTGCCATTCTTACTGTTTACAATTCCAGCCAAGAAATGTAGTGGCTGCTGTGGTGGGTTGAGCTTTCCAGATCCCCCTTCTGGGCTGTGAGACAGCCCAACGAGACTCATGTAAAAAAAATAATTCATATGTTTTAGTCTATTATTTTTTCTTGTTAGTTTATTTTGGTAATTTGTCATAACAATAATAAAAGACTAATACAGGAGCCAAGAAATGATTTCATGCAACGGCCTAATCAGATGTCTTATTTTTTGTTTTTGGAAAGATGATTGGTTGTGAGCTGGGCAATGTCTTGAAAGGCAGTGAGGAAGCCATTTGCCATGTGGGTGTTTCCCAGCTGAACATGGGCAACATGGCTTTGATGATAAAGAGAAAGGCACAGAATTAGAAGACATTCTTGCAGAGGAACTGCTCAAAGCTTTAACCATGTAACACTTTCTGCTCTATTATCTGTGTTTGATCCCCTGACAAGAACAAAAACTTCAGAACTGTATACTCTGAGAGCTACTGTTGGGTGGAGAGCTTTTTGATAGAGAACATTGATCTAAAATGATGTAAAATAAGATTGTATCCTTATTCCTTTTTAAATTTTTAATGACGTAATATACATACAAGAGAGGATATGCTGCATAAATAATTACATTGTTAAAGAATAAAGTGAGAAACTATCTACCCAATTCTGAGCTAAAGCAAAAAAAAAAAAAAAAAAAAAGTCATCAATACTTTTGAAGGCCCTTGTGTGTCTCTCTATTTTCATTCTCTCAGCCTTTGTTCTTTTTAAGAAGAATGCTTAAGACTATGTATTTTCTCCGAAACACAAATTTATAAGATATGTAAAAGAGAACAAGTTTTGATACATGGAATTTTTTTATCATTTAATTTTACACACTTAAAAGTTTTTCTTTGTGTTCTTCTATGACCCATCTAAAATAAATTTTAAAACTTTAAAATATTATGATTGTTTTATAAGCTATTTATTGTTACTTAATTTTAACATTACTTTTTCAGAAGAGAATATAATTTATAACATATAGATTATTTAAATTTTATTGGGTTAATGTCAGAACTACTGTGAATTAAATTTTATAAATATAACATGTACTCTTGAAAAAAATGTGTCTTTTCATGATATTGGATGAATTTGATGTTCTTCTATTTTTCCATTAGATTATGCTTATTTGTGCTGTTCAGGTATTCTTAGAGATTTCTTATTTTCTCTGTTAGCATATCATTAGTTGAAATGCATTTAATCACTATGATTCTGAGTTTAAGGTAAAATTAACTTTAAAGTTCTGTAAAATTTTGTTTCATATATTTTTAAGGTAAGCTATTTGGTGCGTTCAATTTTAGAACTGTATATCTTCTTTCTGAATTGGAACTTCTACTGTAATAAAGTGGTCTTTTTTATTTTGGCTTTGCTATGATTTGAATATTCGTCCCATCAGAAACTCATGTCGAAGTTTAATCCCCAATGTGGTAGTATTGAGGGCGATCCTTTAAGAACTGATTGGATTATAAGGGTTCTCCACTCATAAATGGAGTAATCCAGTCATGAATTAATGGTTTAAAAGGCTAATGGGTTAACAGGTTTCAACCGAGTGGAACTGGTGGCTTTACAAGAAGAGGAAGAGACCTGAGCTAGCAGGCTCAGCCCCCTCACATGTGATTCCCTGCATTGCCTTAGAACTCTGTAGAGTCTCCACCAGTAGAAAGTCTCTCACTAGTCACACAGCCCCTCAACCTTGGACCTCAGCCTCCATAAGTGTAAGAAATAAGTTCCTCTTCTTTATAAATTACCCAGTTTCAGGTGTTCTGTAATAAGCCACAGGAAAAAAAACCCAAAACTACAACAGGTTACTGTAATTTTTTCCTTAAGGGATTATATGTCTAATATTAAGGTAGCTATGCAAGTTTTCTTCATATTCATATTTTCTAGTACATAATTATGCATTCTTTAACATTAAACTTTCTAAATAGAAGCATATCTTGTTTTATTGTGGTTTACGTCATAGTGTTCACAGATATTGCTCTTTTTACGTTAATAAATTGAAGGTTTATGTCAGCCTTGTATCAAGCAAGTCTATTTAGTGCCATTTTATCCAACATCATGTGCTCACTTCATATTGTTGTGTCATATTTTAGTAATTTGCACAATATTTAAAACTTTTAAAATTATATGTGTCATGGTGACCTGTGATCATTTATCTTTGATTGTTACTCCTGAAATTGTTTTATGCTGTGTGTCTTCTGACTGCTCCACTGACAGACATTTTTCTATCTTGCTTCCACTCCTCAGGCCTCCCAATTCCCTGAGACACAACAGTATTGAAATCAGGCCAATTAATAACTCCATCAATGTTTAAGTGAAAAAAAAGAATCACGTATCTCTCACTTTAAATCAAAAGGTAGAGATGATTAAACTTAGCAAGAGCAGCAAGTCAAAGGCTGAGATAGGCCAAAAGTTGGGCTTCATGCACCAAATATTTAGCAAAATTGTCAATGTAAAGGAAAAGTTCTTGAAAATTAAAAGTGCTACTCCAGCAAACACATGGATGATAAGAAAGCAAAACATCCTCGTTGCTGATATGGAGAAAGTTTGAGTGATCTGGATAGAAGTTCACACCAGCCACAACATTCCCTTAAGACAAAGCCTAATCCAGAGTAAGGCCCTAACTCTCTTCAGTTTTATGAAGGCTGAGAGAGGTGAAGAAGCTGCAGAAAAAGAATCTGAAGCTATCAGAGATTTGTTCATGAAGTTTAAGGAAAGAAGCCATAATTATAACATAAAAATTCAAGGTGAAACAGCAAGTCCTGATGTAGGAGCTGCAGCAAGTCATTCAGAAGATGTAGCTAGGATCACTAATGAAGGTAGCTACACTAAGTAACATATATTGATTTTAGATTAAACAATCTTAAATTGGAGGAAGAATCTCTCTGGTACATTCAAAAGAGCATATGCTGCATAAATAATTGCAACGTTAAAGGCTAAAGTGAGAATCCATATACCCAATTCTTAGCTAAAGCAAAAAAAGTCATCAGTACCTTAGAAGGTCGTTTTTGTGTCTCTCCATTTTCAGATGTCTTTTTTTTTTTTCATGTGTGTTTTCTCTGTTAATCACCTGGAAATATCACCAACCTAGGACTTTCATAGCTAGAGAGAAGAAATCAATTACTGGCTTCAAAAGGCAGGCTCTGGTGATTTAAAACAAGCTGATGCTTATGAACCATCCTGAAAATATTAGAGCCCTTAAGAACTATGCTAAATATAGTCTGCCTGTGCTCTGTAAATGAAATAACAAAGCCTAAATGACAGCATATCTGTTTACAGCATGGTTTACTGAATATTTTAAGCCTACTGTTGAGACTTACTGTGCAGAGAAAAAGATTTTTTCCAAAATATTACAGCTCATTTACAATATACCTGGTCACCTAAGAGCTCTAATGGAGATTTACAAGGAGATATTCTTTTATATCTGCCAGCACAACATCCATTCTGCAGCCCGTGGATCAAAAAGTAGTTTTGTCCTTCAAGTCTTATCATTTAAAAATGCATTTTGAAAGGCTATCAAAATAGCAACATTAAGAAGAGTTTGGAAGAAGCTGATTACAATCTTTGTAGCTGACTTTGAGGAGTTCAAGACTCCAGTGGAAGAAGTAACTGCAGATGTGGTGGAAATAGCTGGAGAATTAGAATTAGAAGTGGAACCTGAAGATGTGACCACGATTGCTGCAATCTTATGGTAAAACTTTATTGGATGAAGAGTTCCTTCTTATGGATGAATAAAGAAAATAGTTTCATGTACTAGAATGCACTCCCAATGGACACGCTGTGAACACTGTTGAAATGACAACAAAGGATTTAAAATATTACACATTCTTAGTTCATAAAGCAGCTAGAGGGGTTGAGAGCATTGACTCCCATTTTGAAAGAAGTTCTGCTGTAATTAAAATGCTATCATTCTCTCTCCCTCTTTCTCTTCCTCTTTCTTTCTCTCTTTCATTCTTTTTTCTTTCTTTCTTTCACTCTTTCTTCTTTTCTCTCTCTTTCTAAAAAAATAAAAAATAAAATAAATAAAAAATGCTATCATTTTAATTACAGCATCACTTACTACAGAAAAATCTTTTATAAAAAAAGAGTCCATCAATGTGGCAAACTTCATTGTTGTCTCATTTTAAGAAATTCCTGGCTGGGTGCAGTGGCTCATGCCTGTAATTACAGCACTTGGAGAGGTCGAATCAGCTGGCTCACCTGAGGCTCAGTCTGACCAACATAGAGAAACCCTGACTCTACTAAAAATACGAAATTATCAGGGTGTGGTGGTGCATGCCTGTAATCCCAGCTACTCAGGAGGCTGAAGCAGGGGAATTGCTTGAACCTGGGAGGCGGAGGTTACAGTGAGCCAATATCGAGCCATTGCACTCCAGCCTGGGCAATAAGAGCAAAACTCCATCTCCAAAAAAAAAAAAAAAAAAAATTGCTACAGAGGACCCCCCCCCTCCAGCAGCCACCACCCAGCCATTAACATCAGGGCAAGACCTTCCACCAGCCAAAAGATTAGGACTCACTGATGATCATTAGCATTTTCACAAGGATATATTTTTAAATGAAGTTATGTACATTGTTTTTTAGATAGAATAGATTACCATACAGTGTAAATATAACTTTTATATGTGCTGGAAAGCCAAAAATATTATGTGACTCTCTTTACTGTGATATTTACTTTATGGCAGTGGTCTGAAGCCAAACCCACAATATCTCTGTGGTATACCTGTACCAATATTTTAAACGTGTTCTCTGGCATGTAATGATTTATTTTATGTTTATGATGTTTACATTTATCTCTTTCCTAGGGAATTTAGTCCCTACAGAATTTTAATTTTTTTCTAATTATTGTCACATGTGGATTTTAATTTTTTATTAATACATAATAAATTTACATATTTCCAGGGTACATTTGATACTTTGATACATTCATATAATATGCAAAGATAAAATCAGGAATTAATTTTTAATAACTTCACTTTGTACTTTAAATTTGACCTGCTTTTATTATACTTTTCCTTGTATATTTATTCTATGTATTATTTATAAAATTTTGTTTTTTAAACACTCATTCCATTGACTTATGTCTTCTATTTATATATTTTTCAAAGTTTTACATGTTAGCAGTCTCATCATTTATAGTTAACAAATTATAATGATAAGTCATACATTCTAGATCAACTACTTTATAATGCCTTAAATTATGTTGCTTTTGATTTGTAGGCTATTTTTGTCTAGAATTTATGATCTCACTTAAAAATAATCCTAATTAGACAAAGTTTTAATTATATACACCCAATATTAAGTTATATGTGTTAAATCATATACTTAACATTTTAACTGTGTGATGTTTATTTTTTATTTTAGACCAATCTTTGGTGCTTATTTTCCTCTATTTGGAAATATAATCATAATAGATTATTTAGTAGTAATTTATACTAAACCATTTTTCCCCTGCCAACAATATTTATTCTGTCTTTTTTCTTAAAATACAGTTTTTATGATTATATGATTTGATGTTGGTAGTTTTTTTTTTCAGTATATTAAAGATTTATCTCATTGTCATTTGATTTACAGTGTTACTTTTGAGAAGTTTTCTGTTACTCTAATAACCATTCATTTTAGATAATTTGTTTTTGTTTCTGATGCTTTAAAGATGTTCTCTTTTGTCTATGGTGCTTTGTAACTTCATTACAATGTCTCTCAGTAGGGATTTTTACAAGTCATTCTCTCTCCTTTTTCTTTTTTGTATTGTGATGGCTGACTTCCTTCCTTCCTTCCTTCCTTCCTTCCTTCCTTCCTTCCTTCCTTCCTTTGTTCTTTTTTACTCTTCCAGTTTGTCGCTATTGTGTTCTGGAAAATTCTTAAGTGATAACTCTTCAAATATTTAAATATTTTATTTTCTATTTTCTATTATTTTTTCTAGAACTCTGATTAGGTATATATCAATATTTTCACTTTGCCTTACATGTCTATAAAAATTTCTTTTTTATATTTTATACTTTTTTGGTTACTTTCTGTGGAAGTTCTTCAAAATAATTTTTTTCACTTCACTATTTCTCTCTTCAGCCCTATCTAAGTTATGAATTAGACATGGTACATTTGAATTTTATATTTTAATTGTGACGTTTTTTCCTGCTAGCTATGTTTGTTTTGAATCTATCTGATTATTTTAATATCATGTAATTCGTTGATTAGTGTTACAGTTCCTCTTATATATTTTAAAATATACTTTGTATTCATATTTCATAATTCTAATACTGGCAGATTCCATTTTCATGTTGTTTTGGCTGGCTTTGCTTACATTGGATTTTTTTCCTAATTTGCTTTATGATTTTTTTGTCAATATATGATTATTGAGATTGTTTTCTATGGAAGTTTTTAGGCCTGGATTTCAGACAGTTTTTCTGTTTTCTCTCTCATTCACCTGAGAACATCACCAACTTGGGACAATCTGAAACCAAGCATTCTACCTGGGTTTTTGAGGTTGCAGAAATAGTATGTATTCCACCTCAAAATAGATATAGCTGCCCTTGACAGTGAATTCTAACGGAGACTACTTATATGTCTTCTAAGCCATGCCCTTTCTCATAATCTCTTTTTTTCTTAGATTCCACTCTCTTTTTCTAGTGAATCATCTCCCCAAGGATACTTTTTCTGACCAATCATTTCTAGTCTCAGATTAGATAAGATGTCCTTAGGCTGGTGTATTCTCTTTTTCAAATGTAGTGTTGACATTTATATTTCTATCACTTGAACCCTTCCTGAGAGCAGACATTATATCTTTCTCATCTTGTATTTATCCTCAGGGCTGATCATGGTCCTTGCCACATACTAGCCATGAAATAAATCTTTGTTAATATATGAATAAGTTAACATCAAGTTAAAAGGACACAAATTAAAATGGCTCTGTTTTCTTTGCTGATGGCTTGACTTTAGCATCACATTTCAGGCCTAATTTCACAGAATAATCAAACATATTTACCAATTCCCCTCATTAGGAAAAGTTAAAAACAAATTAATGCTCAAACCAAAATAGTTGATATTGGCAGAAACTTTTCAGTATTTTCCAAATGGGTAATACTAAACAACGTATTCAACAAACACGTTCATTTAATTATGTGGGAGTCATGGGATGTGCAGTTTAATATACTCAGTAGATTTCTCTCCATTCAGTTATCTCCAAAAATCAAAGTTAATTTCAGTAGAAAAGAACAATTAATAACTCTCATCTCTAAGCCTCTCTGTCCTTGACTCTCATTTGATATCTCTAACACACAATTTTGGAGTTTCAAGGAACTGGCCTTTTTGTGTAACTGAGCAGATCTACATCTTTTTCTTTGGGGGAAGTAAGGAATCTTCCTATTGGAGATTCTGCTGCATAAACCTGTAACACTTGGTTAGACTACAAGCCGTTCTTCTTGATTGATAGCCGTTTGTCATCTACCCCCCCGGATATTCCAAGTTTTGGCTTTTGTTTTGATCAATAACACAAAGTACTTATACTCCAGTCACCTTTCTGCTTCTTATTCTTTGCTAAAAATCCAACTAAGATGAAGATTCAAGAGAAAAGTATGTGACATGTTAATTCTTCACTCTTTTAAGTTCCAAAACCTCTATCACTATATCAATTAGAGTATTAGAAAGTCACTTACTTGGAGTTTTTCCCTTAGGCTTTATTCCTTTGTAATCTTTATAAAACAATTCAACAATTCTTGCCTTTTATTAAAGGTCAATATGAAAAATAAAGATGAACAATTTTTTGTTGTTGTTACTGAAAGCACAGGTGATTCTAAGTTCACACCATGAGTTGCTTCTTACGTATTCAAGACATATTTATTGCGCATTTACATGCCAAGAAAGGAAAAGTTTATCTTGCCAAGAACTATTAGGCTATCATTCAACAGTTGCCTCTAACTATACAGGGCATTCCCTCTTTGCTTTTGCTACCAGGAAACTTAGAATTATTTTTTGGGCTCAGTGGAAATGGTATTTTTAAACTTTGTGTTTCTGGTGAAATTCTCTCTATTTCACTCTTTTGATACCCCACCCCAACCTCCACTCTCTTCCTTGGCTCTTACTATTTTATCCTAATTCATATAATCATATTTAGTTTTACACATTTATATTTAATGTCATAAACATAGGCAAGGTTCTATATAATAAACGGTGGTGCTGCAGCATAGTACATTTATTCTTTATCAACAGAAGACCAAGACAGTAGTGGAAGTCTTAAAGATCATGGTAAAATACACCAAGTATTTCTGGTTTAAATGAAATTAATGTTGTATGTAAACTAGAATCCATGGAATAGGCAACCTTGAAATTCTGAACAATGATTATTTTTAAAGGCCTTAGGCTGCCTTTTATTGGTTGTGATGTATCATGAGATCAGATGAAGAAGCTTTGCTGAAATGCCACCTGTGGTTAGATATAGCATCACAAAGACCATTTGCTTGTGACACCATCTATGGTCCAGTAAAAGAAAATCAAAGATTAGAAACATTTTTGGTTTTGCCAGTTGGATATGATGATAGAATGGGTTACCTAAGTTTCTGTAGCATATTAACTTAAAATAAGGCCATGTCAATATTAATGTAAGAGCTGTTAATAAAGGCTATTTATATGTACTCTGCTAGTAAAGAAAGTATGATACAATTTACTAAAATAAAATAATCATGATTTAGAAAGAATAGCAATAGGCATACTGAATTGCAGCACATCAACAAAGAAGGTGGCTATTTTAGGAGAAAGAAGAAATGTCCTATGTTATAATAATGTAAACTATGTAGTATATGTGGATCAGTCACACAATCACTTTCTTTGGTTATCATAATGTTATGGGGTGGCTAGGGCAAGAATATGATGAAAAGCTCAGAAAAGTCAATTTCAATTCTAAAGTCTCTGATGTACCAATTAAAAGAAATAAACTAGATCTACTTGCATCATCATGTATACAATACTAAAATAATAATTAATGAAAGCAAATTGCTATGAATGCAAGCATACTTCAGGAATAGTGACTCTATTTGGAGAGAGTAGGCAGAGAATGAGATGGAGAGTTGTTATATCTATAATATCTCATTTTTTAAAAAGTGAAAAAATGTAATAAATATGATAAATGCTGACATTTCTTGAGTCTGAATTATGGTTTTCTGTGTGTCTATTTTCTTGATGTTTGAAGCATTTAATTTCACATTCTATTTTTTTACTAAGAATCCTCGGCACTTATAAATACATAATTTATCCATGGTCACATTGCTGTAACGGATTGCAGTAGTTTGAATGGTGTCCCCCTCCCCTGAGAAAAAAAGTCTACCAAGAACCTCAGAATATGGCCTTATTTGGAATAGGTGCTTTGCAAATATAATGAAGGTAAAGCTCCTAAGATGAGATCACGCTGGATGAAGGTGGTCCCTAAAATCAATGGTGAATATCCTTCTAAGAGATAGAAAAGCAGAAGGCACAGAGAAAGCCATGTAGCAATGGAGGCAGAGGTTGGAGTGATGTGTGTACAAGCCAAGCAAGGCCTGAGGCCACCAGAAGGTGAAAGAGACAAGGCAGGATTCTTCCCTAGCCTGTGGAAGGAGCGTGGCCCTGCTGGCATCTGGAGTTAGGAGTTAGATGCTAGAACTGTAAGAGAATAAACTTCTGTGTTTAAGCCGCCAAATTAGTGCTAGTTTTGTATGGAAACCTTAGGAAAAAAATCACTTGGAAATCTAAGACCCCTGCTTGATTTCAAGACTCTAGTTTTAAATTCTAGGCAGATCCCAGGAAGCCAAAGGAGCAAAGATTCAGGCCTTGGCAGTCTGTCACATGGTGGGTCAGATACAGCTACAGGAAACAAGGTCTTTCACAAAAGCAATATAGAGAGACAGTCTCCTGGAAGATGGTAAGAAAAAGAATGTTCTTTTTCATTTAAAGATTTAAAAAAAAAAAAAAATCTTTTTTTTTCCTGCATCATTTATTGGACTGGTACTGAAATTGAACTGAAGTTGTCAGGGCAATCGTACACTAGAGTGAATTCTGTCACGGTTGGAGGGAGAGGAAATATGGGACCCAGGAGGTTTGTTATGGACCCATTATCAGACTGAACTCTAAACTTAGCACGAGGCCAGTGCTTCAGCTCCAGCTAGTATGAGAAACATGAGAAACAGCTGGAGATAAAGGAGGAAAATCTATAGGTAGCTTGGCTTTGTGGAGCCGTCACCTGGTGGAGACAGTACTGGAGTTGGCAGCCTGAGATTCTGCACTTCCCAGCTCCCAAACCTCGCCGCCGCCGGCAGAGCACTGCAGGGCGGGAACCATGTGTGTCCCCAGCTGCTGCTGGCTGGGGCTGAGCATCAGCTGGCACTGGGAGAGGCCTGTCTTATGCTGCTCCACTTTCTTGGCAGGAAGACCAGAGAAAAACATCAGCTTTGGAACAAGCCATGCACTGGCATAGTGCAGCTGACTGCGGTGTGAACAAATCATTTTCCATCTGTTTGTGAGGCTTGCATGTGTGTCACAGGTTGGTGGGTGTAACCAGTCCACCCTTGCTCTTTGGTATCGGTTCCATGAGTGATTGATGTTTCTGGGGATGCCTCATGCTGTTCATCAAACCACTGGTGTTTTATCCAAATGAGTCAATGTTTTTACATCTTTTTCTTTCTTTCTTTCTTTCTTTCTTTCTTTTTCTTTCTTTCTTTCTTTCTTTCTTTCTTCTTTCTTTCTTTCTTCTTTCTTTTTCGTTTTCTTTCATCTTTCTTTTTCGTTTTCTTTCATCTTTCTGTCTTTTTCATTCTTTCTTTCAACTTTCTTTCTTTCTTCTCTTTTTTCTCTTTCGTTTTTTCTCTCTCCCTTTCTCTCACTCCCCGTCTCTCTTTTCTCTCTCTCCCTTTCTTTTCCTCTCCTTCATTCTCTCCTCCTCTTCCTCTGTTCTCTTCTCTTTTTCTTTTCTCTTTTCCTTGCTTTCCTCCCTCCCTCCTTCCTTCCCTTTCTTCTTTTCTTCCTTATTTCCTTTCTTTCTAATTATTCCTGTTTTCTCCATGTTGTGTTCCTCCTCCTTTTTCCATGTGTCAATTAGTGTTGCATCTGAAGTGGGGCTGGGGGGAGGGATTCGGAGGACATAGAATTAAGAGGTTCTTAAATTATCATAGATTAATTTTTTTATATAGTTCATTTCCTTTTTTATTTTTATTATACTTTAAGTTCTGGGATACATGTGCAGAACCTGCAGGTTTGTTACATAGGTATATATGTGCCATGGTGGTTTGCTGCACCCATCAACCCATCATCTACATTAGTATTTCTCCTAATGCTATCCCTCCACTAACCCCCCACCCCTCAACAGGCCCCAGTGTGTAATGTTCCCTTCCCTGTGTCCATGTGTTTTCATTCTTCAACTCCCACTTATGAGTGAGAACATGCATTGTTTGATTTTCTGTTAGTTTGCTGAGAATGATGGTTTCCAGATTCATCTATGCCCCTGCAAAGGACATGAACTCATCCTTTTTTATGGCTGCTTAGTAATCCATGATGTATATGTGCCACATTTTCTTTACCCAGTCTATCATTGATGGGCATTTGGGTTGGGTCCAAGTCTTTGCTACGGTGAATAGTGCTGCAATAAACATATGTTTATTGCATGTGCCTTTATAGTAGAATGATTTATAATCCTTTGGGAATATGCCTAGTAATGGAATTGCTGAGTCAAATGGTATTTCTTGAGATCCTTGACCTATGAATTGCCACACTGTCTTCCACAGTGGTTAAACTAATTTATACTCCCACCAAAAGTTGTAAAAGCATTTGTCTTTCTCCAGATCCTCGCCAACATCTGTTGTTTCATTCTAATTGGCATGAGATGGTATCTCATTATGGTTTTTATTTGCATTTTTCTAATGACCAGTGAAGATGAGCTTTTTTTCATATGTTTTTGGCCACATATAGGTCTTCTCTTGAGAAGTATCTGTTCATATCCTTTGCCCACTTTTTGATGTGTTTTTTTTCTTGTAAATTTGTTTAAGTTCTTTGTAGATTCTGAATATTAGCCCTTTGTCAGATGGATAGATGGCAAAATTTTTCTCCCATTCTGTAGGTTGCCTGTTCAATCTGATGATACTTTCTTTTGCTGTGCAGAAGCTCTTTAGTTTAATTAGATCCCATTTGTCTATTTTGGCTTTTGTTGCCATTGCTTTTGGTGGTTTAGTCATGAAGTCTTTGCCCATGCCTGTGTCCTGAATGGTATTGCCTAGGTTTTCTTCTAGGGTTTTTATGGTTTTAGGTCTTAGGTTTAAGTCTTTAATCCATCTTGAGTTAATTTTTGTATCAGGTATAAGGAAGGGGTCCAGATTCAGTTCTCTGAATATGGCTAGCCAGTTTTTCCAACACCATTTATTACATGGGAAATCCTTTCTCCATTGCTTGTTTTTGTCAGATTTGTCAAAAATTGGATGATTGTAGATGTGTGGCATTATTTCTGAGGACTCTGTTCTGTTCCATTGGTCTATATATCTGTTTTGGCACCAGTATCATGAAGTTTTGGTTACTGTAGCCTTATAGTATAGTTTGAAGTCAGATAGCGTGATGCCTCCAGCTTTGTTCTTTTTGCTTAGGCTTGTCTTGTCTATATAGGCTCTTTTTTGGTTCCATATGAAAGTTAAAGTAGTATTTTTTAATTCTGTGAAGAAAGTCAATGGTACCTTGATGGGGATAGCATTAAGTCTATAAATTATTTTGGGCAGTATGGCCATTTTCACAATATTGAATTCTTTCTAACCATGAGGATGGAATGTTTTTCCATCTCTTTGTGTCCTCTCTTATTTCCTTGAGCAGTCGTTTGTAGTTCTCCTTGAAGAGGTCCTTCACATCCCTTGTAAGTCGTATTTCTAGATATTTTATTCTCTTTGTAGCAATTGCAAATGGGAATTCACTCATGACTTGGCTCTCTGTTTGTCTATTACTGGTGTATAAGAATGCTTGTGATTTTTGCACATTGATTTTATATCCTGAGGCTTTGCTGAAGTTGCTTATCAGCTTAAGGATATTTTAAGCTGACATGATGGGGTTTTCTAAATATACAATTATGTCATCTGCAAACAGAGATCATTTGACTTCCTCTCTTCCTATTTTAATACCCTTTATTTCTTTCTCTTGCCTGATTGCCCTGGCCAGAACTTCCAATACTGTGTTGAATAGGAGTGGTGAGAGGGTGCACCCTTGTCTTATGCCAGTTTTCAAAGGGAATGCTTCTAGGTTTTGTCCATTCAGTATGATATTGGCTGTCAGTTTGTCATAAATAGCCCTTATTATTTTAAGATACATTCCATAAATACCTAGTTCATTGAGAGTTTTTAGCATGAAGAGTTGTTGAATTTTACCGAAGGCCTTTTCTGCATCTGTTGAAATAATAATGCAGTTTTTGTCATTGGTTCCGTTTAGGTAATGGATTACTGATTTGCATATATTGAACCAGGCTTGCATCCCAGGGGTGAAGCTGACTTGGTCATGGTGGATAGGCTTTTTGATGTGCTGCTGGATTTGATTTGCCAGTATTTTATTGAGGATATTCACATCGATGTTCATCAGGGATATTGGCCTGAAATTTTCTTTTTTTGTTGAGTCTCTGCTAGGTTTTCATATCAGAATGATGCTGGCCTCATCAAATGAGTTAGGGAGGAGTCCCTCTTTTTTTATTGTTTGGAATAGTTTCACAAACAATGGTACCAGCTCCTTTTTGTACCTCTGGGGGAATTTGGCTGTGAATTTGTCTGGTCCTAGGCTTTCTTTGGTTGGTAGGCTATTAATTACTGCCTAAATTTCAGAACTTGTTATTGATCTATTCAGGAATTTGACTTCTTCCTGGTTTCGTCTTGGGAGGGTGTATGTGTCCAGGAGTTTATCTATGTCTTCCAGATTTTTTAGTTTATTTGCATAGAGGTGTTTATAGTATTATCTGATGATAGTTTGTATTTCTGTGAGATCAATGGTGATATCCCCTTTATCATTTTTTGTTGTCTGTTTGATTCTTCTCTCTTTTCTTCTTTATTAGTCTGGCTAGTGGTCTAACTATTTTGTCAGTCTTTTCAAAAAATCAGCTCCTGGATACTTTGATTTTTTTGAAGGGATTTTCACATCTCTATCTCCTTCAGTTCTGCTCTTAGTTATTTCTTGTCTTCTGCTAGCTTTTGAATTTGTTTGCTCTTGCTTCTCTAGTTCTTTTCATTGTGATGTTAGGGTGTCGATTTTGGATGTTTCCTGCTTTCTCCTGTAGGCATTTCCTGCTTTCTCCTGCAGGTGCTATCAATTTCCCTCTAAACACTGCTTTTACTGTGTCCCAGAGATTCTGGTACATTGTGTCTTTGGTCTCATTGGTTTCAAAGAACTTATTTATTTCTGTCTTAATTTTCTTATTTACTCAGTAGTCATTCAGGAGCAGGTTGTTCAGTTTCCATGTAGTTGTGCAATTTTGAGTGAGTTTTTATATCCTGAGTTCTAATTTGATTGCATTGTTGTCTGAGAGACTGTTTTTTATGATTTCTGTTCTTTTGCATTTGCTGAGGAGTGTTTTACTTCTAATTATGTGGTCAGTTTTAGAATAAGTGTGATGTGGAGCTGAGGATAATATACATTCTGTTGATTGTATTCTGAAGAATATGTCTTTGTTGATTTGGGAGAGTTCTATAGTTTTCTATTAGGTCTGCTTGGTACAGAGGTGAGTTCAAGTCCTGAATACCCTTGTTAATTTTCTGTCTCATAGATCTGACTAATACTGACAATGGGGTGTAAAAGTCTCCCAATATTATTGTGTGGGAGTCTGTCTCTTTGTAGGTCATTAAAAACTTGCTTTATCAATCTGGGTACTCCTGTATTGGGTGCATATATATTTAGGATAGTTAGCTCTTCTTGTTGCATTGATCCCTTTACCATTATGCCCTTCTTTGTCCTTTTTGATCTTTGTTGGCTTAAAGTATATTTTATAAGAGACTAGAATTGCAACACCTGCTTTTTTTTTTGCTTTCCATTGCTTGGTTAATATTATTCAATCTCTTTATTTTGACCCTATGTGTGTCTTTGCACGTGAGATGGATCTACTGAATACAGCACACCGATGAGTCTTGACTCTTTATCCAGTTTCCCAGTATGTCTTTTAATTGGGGCATTTACCCCATTTACATTTAAAGTTAACGTTGTTTTCAGTGAATTTGATCTTGTCATTATGATGCTAGCTGGTTATTTTGCCTGGTAGTTGACGCAGTTTCTTCATAATGTTCACAGTCTTTACAATTTGGTACGTTTTGCAGTGGCTGCTACCGGTTTTTCTTTTCTAGATTTAGTGCTTCCTTCAGGAACTCTTGTAAGGCAGGTCTGGTGGTGACAAAATCTCTCAGCATTTGCTTGACTCTAGAGGATTTTGTTTCTCCTTCATTTATGAAGCTTAGTTTGGCTAGTTATGAAATTCTGGGTTGAAAATTCTTTTCTTTAAGAATGTTGAATATTGGCCCCCACTCTTTTCTGGCTTGTAGGGTTTCTGCAGAGAGATCTGCTGTTAGTATGATGGGCTTCCCTTTGTGGGTAACCTGACCTTTCTCACTGGCTGCACTTAACATTTTCTTATTCATTTCAACCTAGCTGAATCTGACAATTATGTGTCTTGGAGTTGCTCTTCTTGAGGAGTATGTTAGTGGTGTTCTCTGTATTTCCTGAATTTGAATGTTAGCCTATCTAGTTAGGTTGGGGAAGTTCTCCTGGATAATATCCTGAAAAGTGTTTTCCAATGTGGTTCCATTCTCCCCATCACTTTCAGGCACACCAATCAAACATAGATGTGGTCTTTTCACATAGTCCCATATTTCTTGAAGGCTTTGTTCATTCCCTTTTATTCTTATTTCCGTAATCTTGTCTTCACATTTTATTTCATTAAGTTGATCTTCAATCTCTGATATTCTTTCTTCTGCTTGATTGATTCAGCTATTGATACTTGTGTATGCTTCATGAAATTATCATGCTGTGTTTTTCAGCTCCATCGGGTCATTTATGTTCTTCTCTAAACTGGTTATTCTAGTTAGCAATTCCTCTAACCTTTATTCAAGGTTCTTAGCTTCCTTGCATTGGGTTAGAACGTGCTCCTTTAGCTCAGAGGAATTTATTATTATCCACCTTCTGAAGCCTACTTTTGTCAATTCATTAAACTCATTCTTCATCTAGTTTTGTTCCCTTGCTGGGGAGGAGTTGTGATCTTTTGGAGAAGAGGTGTTCCAGTTTTTGGAGTTGTCAGCCTTTTCGCACTGGTTTTTTCTCATCTTCGTGTATTTATCTATCTTTGGTCTTTGATGTTGTTGACCTTCAGACAGGTTTTTGTGTGGATGTCCTTTTTGTTTATGTTGATGCTATTCCTTTCTGTTTTTTAGTTTTCCTTGTAAATGTCAGGCCCCTGTGCTGCAGGTGTGCTGGAGTTTGCTTGAGGTCCAGACCCTATTTGCTGGGTATCACCAGCAGAGGCTGCAGAACAGCAAAGATGACTGCCTTTTCCTTCCTCTGGAAGCTTCATCCCTGAGGTGCAACAGCCAGATGCCAGCCAGAGCTCTCCTGTATGAGATGTCTGTTAACCCCTGCTGGGAGGTGTCTCCTGTTCAGAAGGCACCATGGTCAGGAACCCACTTGAGGAGGCAGTCTGTCCCTTAACAGAGCTCAAGCACTTTGTTGAGAAATCCACTGCTCTCTTCAGAACTGGAAGGCAGGAATGTTTTAGTCTGCTGAAGCTATGCCCACAGCCACCCCTTTCCCCAGGTGCTCTGTCCAAGGAAGATAGGAGTTTTATCTATAAGCCCTTGAGTGAGGTTGCTGCCTTTCTTTTAGAGATGCCCTCCCCAGAGAGGAGGAATCTAGAGAAGCAGTGCGGCTATAGCAGCTTTGCGGACTGCAGTGGGCTCTGCCCCATTTGAAGTTCCCAGCATCTTTGTTTACACTGTGAGGAGAAAACCACCTACTCAAGCCTCAGTAATGATGAATGCCCCTCCCCCCACCAAGCTGTAGTGTCCCAAGTTGACTTCAGACTGCTGTGCTGGCACCATGAATTTCAAGCCTGTGGATCTTAGCTTGCTCGGCTCCATGGGGATGGGATCCACTGAGCTAGACCACTTGGCTTTCCAGCTTCAGTCCCCTTTCCAGGAGAGTGAATGGTTCTGTCTCATGGGTGTACCAGGCACCACGGGGGTATGAAAAAAACTCCTGCAGCTAGCTTGGTGCCAGTCCAAACAGCTGCCCAGTTTTGTGCTTGAAACCCAGGGCCCTGGTGGTGTAGGCACCCAAGGGAGTCTCCTGGTCTGCAGTTGTGAAGACTGTGGGAAAAGCATAGTATCTGGACCAGAATGCACCATTCCTCAAGGCATAGTCCCTCACGACTTGCCTTGGCTAGGGGAGGGAGTTCCCCAACCCCTTGTGCTTACCAGGTGAGGTGACGCCCCCACTCTGCTTCGGTTCACTCTCCATGGGCTGTACCCACTGTTTAAACAGTCTCAATGAGATGAGCAGGTACCTTGGTTGGAAATGCAGAAATCGCCTGTCTTATGCATTGGTCTCCCTGGGGGCTGCAGACTGGAGCTGTTCCTATTCAGCCATCTGATTGATATTCTTTAAAAAAATATTTTAAAAGATTCTACCTCTC
Organism: Cacajao melanocephalus; assembly: GCA_963573385.1. Classification (NCBI taxonomy): domain Eukaryota; kingdom Metazoa; phylum Chordata; class Mammalia; order Primates; family Pitheciidae; genus Cacajao; species Cacajao melanocephalus. The sequence goes on along the minus strand of CAUYLG010023237.1, from coordinate 89,568 downwards.
CTGAAGGCAATGGAAACTATGACATGTGGAACAAGACAGTTCAGTTCAAACATGAGGATGCCTCCTGGGGATCCATAGTGCAGAGAGCACTGTGTCAGGCGCTCCAGGGATGAATATCCATGTCCTCTTCTGAGCATGCAGAGTTACTCCTCCTGACACGTGGTCTGCAATAAAGAGAAGATGGAGTTCTTGTGTTCAAAATACAGTACTATTGGGAAGACAAGGAGATTTGTCAGAGGAAAAATGATAAAACAATGCTTGTAAAAAGAATTTAGGGAAGAGAAGCAACTAGCTTGGGTAAATGTCAGTTTGTGTCACAAAGAGCCCCTGAAACTGAATCTTGCATATGAGAACAATATGGTTAGTTATAAAGGAGGAGGAAGCACACACCACCAGCCCTAGGGGATAAAGCATGCAAGGGATATCATATTCGGAGGAAAATGAAGACTCTGGCTTGGTCATGGCCCAGCCTTCATGGTGGACAATGGCAGGAAATAGTTTGGAAAAGTCAGTTTTGAAAGGATGGTGAAGTTGTCACTTTTTTGTCCTTGGCTCCATCCTGGGTCGACTAACAGTCCTGTTCTTTGAGAAAATGTGGCTAGCGCTCGGGGATTGCTTGTGGCCACTATAGCTCTCTGTATGGTAGATACACACTCTGTTGCGATTAGAATCCTATTCCAACAGCTCGTCACAGCTGGATTGCTCAGTAATACTTCTGTCTATTTCTCATGAGTTCTTGTGGGCACTTCCATGGCTGGTAACGTATTGTACTCTCAAGTTCCTTCTAGAAGTTCAGCACACATCCAGGAAGGAACTCCTTCATTAGCCCACTTCCCGAAAACAGCACCCCCTACCTCTCCTTTTGCTGTGCTCTGGAGAAGTACCAGTTGTCTTTGCCATACCTAACTTCCGTTTTGAAAACCAATCTTGGTTTTTCTTATTGTTTCCAGAAAATAATATCTTCTCCCCATCACCACCATAAAATCTTCCGTTCTCCCTTTCAAATGATTTTTACTATAAGCTTGTCAAGGTTTTCCAAATTCTAAAACAAAACTTGCAGACAAATTCTAAAATCAAACAAAAAATTGCTCTTGGAAAAGATGATTTTTTTGTGCAACTTTTCATCCCGCTATTGTCACATTTTACCTTTTCAATGCACAGCCAACATTTTCAAAGCAATTGACTCTTATTGACTCCAGTTAGTTTACTGCTGCTTTTTCTTCCTTTGAATTTAGCTTCTGCTCTACAACACAACTGAAATCACCCCCACAGAAGTCATGGAAGGCCTCCTTCTTGTGCTGTTGGGCAGGTCTTTTCAGTTCTTCTGCGCTCTCACCACAGCATCCATGTGGTTAACCATATACTTCTTGATGTACCCCTAGTTCTCTCACTTTTCCTCTCTCTGACTCTGACAAGAATTACTCGTCTTCATCTCTGAGTCCTCTTTCTTCCCCCACTTTCCAATTAAGATGAGTTCACTACAGGTTTGTATTTGGGCTCTTTGTGTCCACACTTGCAGCCTCGTCTCTTTAGCGAGGATCTCTCTGCAGGACCTCAGCTCTCCACGACCCGTTTTCACCCTCTTCTCATACAAACATGCATTCCCCTCTCCCTAGAGTCTGCGTCCTGTTTAATGCAGTGGGTCCTAAACTGTCCCCTTTATTTCTCCAGACATGCCAGTGTCTTCATACTTCCAGTTCTGTTTCTGGAAGTATGAAGTGGAAACATCTACAAATTCATTTTTTTCCGAAATTTTATTAGTCATCAATTTATAGTCTGCAACAGTATTTAGTACGTCTTTATTTTCCCACTGCCCATACCTTGTGTCTTTTCATCTCATTTTTTAAAGAGCTTTGTTGTTGAGATATATTTCACATACTGTACAGTTCACCCACTTAAAGTATTACAGTTTAATGGTTTTTGGTATATCACATCATTAGTTTTTAAAATTGTGGTAAAATACATATAACATAAAATTTGCCATTTTGATCACCTTACGTATGTAATTCAGTGGCATTAACTGCATTGATTTTGTCGTGCAACCATCATAGCTGTGTATTTTCAGCTTTGTTACCATCCCAAACAGAAACTCTGTGGCTATCAGGCAATAACTCCCCCATTCCACACTTTAACCAGATGCTGGTGACCAATAATCTACTTTCTATGATCTTAGCTATTCTAGGTACCTCATGTAAATGGAATCATACCATGTTTGTTCTTGTTGTCTACTTTATTTCATGTAACACAATGTTTTCAAGTTTCAGTCATATTATAGCATATATTAGACTGTTATTCCTTTTTATGACAGTATTTCATTGTGTGCATGTACCACGTTTTTGTTTATTCCTTTATCTGTTAATGGACAACTTGGATTGTTTCCATCTCATAGTGATTGTGAATAATGCTCCAATGAAGATAGTGTCCAATATCTGTTCAAGTCCCTGCTTTCAGTTCCTTTAGGTACATACCTAGGAGTGGAATTGATGGGTAATATAACATTCTTCACTTAGTAGTTTTGACAAGAAAGAAAGCAACATAGCAGCTGCCACATCTTACATTCCCACCAGCAATGTACAGGGTTCCAACTTCGCATTGTTGAGAATACCTGTTATTCTCCTGTTTTCTCAGTTACAACCATCCTAGTGTCAAGTGGTATCGCTTTTATTATTATCTGATGCCTGGACTAGTATAATAATCTCCTAACATATTTCTGCTTTAATACTTCTTTTGTAATATATTCTAGCACAATAATGCTATATTTCTTTACCTATAAAAATTTACTGACTAATAATTTTCAATGGCCTTTTTAATGCTCCTTGAAAAAAAGTCTAAACTCCACTAGCCTACAAAACTTGCTATTTTCTTGGCCTCAATCTACCTTAGTAGTTCCCTACATTGTTGTGTATTTGCAAATAATAAATGAGAGAATATAGTCTTAGCACAGTTGCCTAACACATGTTCGCATTAAATGTTTCCTCTTACAAAGTAGTACCGTCGTATTTGTAGATGAGGAAAATGAAGTTCTTAAGAAGTAAGTTGTTAACTAAGTCTAATTGCTCAGTCTGATTCAGTCAGCTTTTGAATGAGCCAGACTCGGTTTGAACTGAAGTAACCACCCTTAATGTGTTCTGCTACTCCATACAGAATTATCAAATAAGGATGATTCATACCCCAGTGATACCTTGATAGGCAGATTAGGGAATGATTATCACGGTTCACCTGTCCCTAGTCAAAGATCCAATTTTTGCATAAGTTCCACATCTAGAGCCCTTCTAGCATAATATCTGCCTTATCCTGCTAACCCATGTGTCATGCTCCCTTTCCAGAGAATTGCAAATACTACACTTCATTCCAATGGCTAATTTAGTCACATTAATACAAACATTCCTCTGCTTATATTTGACTCACACTCACAGAGGCTTCCTCCCCACCTGGGTGGCTCTTCCTTTACTTCCTCTTACTAAGCAGCTACAGCCATGCTTTGCAGTGATGGGTCTAGCCTCAGGGTCTTTACCTGCCCCAAATCCTCTACTCTTCCTTTGTGACTATTTTTCCATTTTGCTCTGACGTTACTTTTCTCCTTGTAAGCCTCCAAACAAGCCTTCTTCTGTCTTTCTAATTGCTTTATTCTAGCAGCTTTCTTCAGCAAGCAGAGTAGCTATGACAGCTTATTTTCCAATCTGAGGGCACCTGATCAGGAGGACGAGACAAAAACTGGAAGGAACTATGCAATCAGAATAGGCACTAATCTTTGATTTACATGATTTCTTTCCTTTTCCTTGATTATTTTAAAGTTTTTGTTTTATTTAGGTGATAAGCCCAAGGGATTTTAAGCTGCTTTGCTTTTGAAGTTCGAGCAGCTCCAAGTGTGCTGTCAGCATTTAATAATTAACACATGATACCGATAAAAACAATAAAAACAATACCAGCAACAACAAGCAGATACAACCATCTGCTATTGCTTCAGGGCTAAAAGAGGGACATTCTCAAGGCAAGCTGTTTTGGAGGTCCTTTACTTTTTCTTGCAGCATTTGCTTTCCATTTGAGGGCACAGGAGCCTGAAAACATTTATAATTTGTTCCCCTACCAATATGCTATTAATTTCCATATTACCATCTTATAGCTCTAATATTCTAAGCTCTGTGTCATTTTTAAAAATTCTACTTGAATAATTTTTAGATTTTCTCATATCCTTTTTATCCAGCGGGGATTAGAACTGCCAAAAGTGTTCCAGATGGCTTCACGTCAGGCTGTGCAAAGCAGGGCTTCTGATTCCTCAGTCTCACATGTGAGTGGCCCTTAACGGAAACGCAAGACTGGCACTCACTCTCCGCAGAGCCGGCCTTCTTCAGCAAGCAGGCATGGAAGAGGTCTAGACCACTGGATTCTAAATCAGGAACATCTGCTTGTCTGCTCACTCAAACTCCTTGATGCAGAGCAAAGATGGCTTTTTTTGGATGCCTTCACTGAAGATCAAACTAGTTTTATTTTTCCTCTATTTTAGCCAGTATTTAGTGGATGATCTCCTCAGATTCAAACTTTTCACTGAGGTATTTTACAACCAAAATTGGAAGACAATTGGTGACAAATTCTCTACCTTCAACTGTTTTACAAATGATTAAATGAACAGTACTTAAAATATCCTTCCAACATGTCTTTTCCTAGAAAGGTGAGTGTTACAGCAAAATGTAATTTGATATGAATTAAACTGTTCCTCATAATGTCATTAAAACTTTCAAAAATAATTGTTTATTTCCTGTTCATGAAAATTTTACAGTGCAAGTTATTATGGTTCCTTAATATAAGGCTTGAGAGGCCTGCCATATATATTTCATAATTGTTTCATTAAGAAGTGTGAAACTCTTAAAATTCATGGCTGACTATAAGTCCTAGGACGGGGTGTCCAATCCTTTGGCTTCCCTGGGCCTCATTGGAAGAAGAAGAATTGTCTTGGGCCACACATAAAATACACTAACAGTAATGAGAGCCGACGAGCTAAAAAAAACTACAAAGAAACTCATAATGTTTTAAGAAAGTTGATGAATTTATGTTGGGCCGCATTCAAAGCCATCCTAGGGTGCAGATTGGACAAATTTGTCCTAGAGGTTGTTCATATTTAGGCGACATTATTTTGCCTGTGGTATAATTAAAATCAATGACATGGTAAAAACTATGTTGTTGTAGGTTTCCTCCAGAACTCTTGATAAATTCAAATGGTTCTCAAGGCCATTCTAAGATTACATTATTCCCCTAAAGTTCATGTCTATTTCACTCACACTTTCCCCCGTGTACTCTCCAATCTTCATCTTCAGAGTTCAATGAGAGGTGAAAACCATCTAAATTCTCATCCTTTCATTTTACATTTTATGCGTATCTCTATTGATACTTAACTATTAACTTTCCAATTCTCAGATTGAAGCTGGAGTCCTATTCCTTTCCATTGGAAATCCCTCCATTCTGAGATTGGTTGTGGAAGAGCTTGGGCATGGAGTCATCCAGTCTTGCATGTGAACTCTGGAGCCCATTACTGGATGCTTTCTGTTGGATTTGTTCCTTGATCTCTCCTAGCCTTGTTTTCTCCACTTGGGATAGAAATGGAGATTAAACATGATCACCTAATAATAGACACAAAACATAGTGATTCTTCCTTCCCATATCTTCCATATTCTTCTCTCAAATGTCTCTTGATTTTTCTGGAGATATGTCTTCTCTCTCTCCATTGGCTTCTTCATTGCTTCATTGGTAAATAAGTATGTTTATATTTCCTATTTCTGAAAAATAATTAAAAGTTAAAAATGGAGTCTTCTTGTTTGTGTTCCTCCTTAAGCCATTCATCCATTGCCCCACCCCCACCACTGGCTGCCATGTTTCTTGAAATCATATTTTCACAGTGCCACTCTCCACATTTGCTTATCACTGAACCACAGACCTGGTTTCTTTCACTGCTTATCAGAGGTCTCCAGTGGTCTTCTATTAGCTTTCCTGCTATCAGATGTGATGTATGACCACATTGAGAAGCCATGCCTCAGAAATTCTAACATGGTTTCTGACACTAAAGTCTCAACTCAATTCTCTCTCTATTCTTCCAGCTCCTTTGTGATTTCCATCCACAGATTTGTTTGTTTGATTCTCTCTCAAGTTAAACTGTCCCCAGCATTCTCTACTGGGACAATTGTTATTTTTACATACACCATGAACAACTGTATTTGCTATTATGCCTTTAAATTTATAGGGACTGCTCATTCTTAATCTTTATATCTGAATATACAAATACAGTGAACGTTGCTATTTGTTGCAGCAATGTAAGTAGATAAGCCTTCAGAAAAATAGATGCGTGATTATCTAGTTTCCTCTGTATTTTTTCAATTCTATTGATTCACTTCAAATTTTAACTAGATTGGCATAAAGCCAATCGTTCTTTTAAAAAATCAGTTTGTCAACATGTCAACTTTTAGTCTGTTGGCCAGAACAAGGATCATAAATCTCAAAAGGTATGATGATATTCTAGTATCAGACTTTACCTATGTTGACCTTTCCTAATTATAGAATCACTGAGGAAATCAGATGTCACTTCTGAAAACCTATTTCTGGGAGAATCTTTCCAAGACACACTAGTAACCCAGATTTCAGTATAGTTTTTTTAAAAGGCATTTTTCAAATACTGACTCACATGAACTTGGTTCACTATATGGGTCATTATAAGAGCCAAAGTGGTTATGAGAAATATTCAACAATAAGTGCTTAAATTTTAGTTAATTGAACAGCCCTTTAAATATTATGGAACTTTTGCCACTTAAACAAAATATCTAAATTTAGGGTTCAGAGCTGTCTAAGGATTAATATGAAATATACGGTGACAAACACACCAATAATCCATCTTGAAACTTCATAGCAGTTAACATAAAACCTAGATATATTAAACAACTTACAAGTTTATTACATAATAATATTATGGTATCATTTAAAAATCCTGGAAATATATTACTTTTAAGGATAAAGGCAATTGTTTTATCTATGATTTTTGATTCGATTTCTAGGAAATTGATACATGCATGCATTCTGGGAGTGAGATAGAGTTTTCCTTTAAAGAACTAACGAAAATACAGTTAAAAATACACAAAACTTGAATTTAAGATACAAGATTGAGAACATATCCTAAAGCATTGTCTAACATGCCTACCCAATAATTATTTAAGTCTCTAGGAGAATGCATCTTTGAATTACTATTTGCTACTGGTTAGGTCCTAGACTCTGTGAAGTTACATGTTACCTTGTAAATTTTAAAAATAAAGATGTAAATAATTTCTGTTTAATAAAAAGAAATATAAAGTTAAATGCTATAATTCTATTGTCCTATAGTATGCTCAACAGTTTTCTATCTAATTTCGCAATATTATTCCAGATACACAGATTCTAATTCTCCATTGAACCAGATTTAGCATTGTGATGATTCCTTTATTAACGAGATAAATATTTTTTGACAAGTACTTACTTAACATTTACATAAGAATAATATTTTTAACTTTTAAAAGTTATCTTGTGGCAATATCATTTCCAACCAATGATAGGTATATTCATATGCTATTTGCTTGCTTCTAAAATATTTTTAGATTTGTATATAATGGGATAATATTAAAAGTAGTTTGTCCAACTTCTATGTAGTTTTAGACCTGGCAGAGATATTACTAGAGTATGGAGTATGCTTTCCTCATTTTTACAGATTTAAAAGCAAACAAAACCAAATGCAGTCTCCATAAGGAAATATATTTGCATAAGGTCATAAAGTAAATGATAAGCAAATCAAGAATCTTACCTCTATATCTGAGGTTGCACTTTCTCAAATAATTAGCTTTATTTATAATATTAATTTATTTAAGTATGTGTTATTTTATTTTGATTATATTCTCAAGACTATGTATGGCATTAGAAAATATTAAGATAAATAAGACTTGACTTTAAGAAATTTTGTCTAGTTTGGGTATCCATAGATTAAAATTTATAGTACATAGTGTGGTTATTATGTTTAAGGAAGTATGACAAGAATATTTTTAACAGCCTAGAAGGTCAGAGAAAACATCTGGAGAAGGTGAGGTCCGAGTTGGACCTTGAAAGATCAGGAGAAGTACAAACCAACAAGAAAAGTATATGTGTTTGTGTGTATTTATATAATCTAGATCTAGATCTACATCTCTGAAGGAACATACAATGCAAATAAGAGGAATTATCATCTATATCTATAACTCAAAAGCATATTGGCAAAAGTCAGGAAGTGTGGATATGAGGTATTAAGTAGATAGAGACATGCAGGATCCTACTAAAAGGCAAGCTATAGTTACTCCATTTTGCATTGATTTCTGAAAATGAAATAAAAGTTCACATAAAGCAATTGATTTTTAAATGTATAGTAAATGTATAGACTTTCAAAATGTCTTTTTCCACTTCAATACATGTATAAATAAGATAGATCCAAAACACAATATATAAAAGTAAAATGATTACTGAGACAGACCCACATTCCATGTAAATGATCTTCATGGGCCACATGGTGTAGGGGGAGGGAACAATTGAAACACAAAGTGATGAGTGAGACCTCAGCCATGGCCTGCCTCCTTCCAAAGCCTGAAGCAGTCAGTTAGGCTGTGAAGTCTGGGCTGCTAAAGTCAGTAGTGCTCAGTGAGAGACCAAAGAAGGAGGCCAGGCTTCCTCTGTTAGGCCAGGGGTTGGGATCAATTTGCCCTTTGGGGCTATCACTTTATATGGAGCTATGTATGGCCTATGGAAACAAATAATGATTTAGCCTTTAGCCAGGAACTGAGAGAAACCATCACCTACTACTTCCAAGGCTAAACTGGTAATACTCTGCGTCATTATAGATCAAGATAAACATGGTCAGAACTACTTCTGGAGGACCAGGTTAAAGCCAAAATAAAACAGTACTGATGAATGGTGGTAGGGATTTGGGGAAGTGGGGGTGGGAGGGTGAAGCAAAGCAACCAAATAAAAATAACTTTCTACCTAAATTGACCTAAAAATTCAAATTCCAGAATATGTCAATAGACGTAATGCAAAAGCAGTCATATAACAAACCCAACAGTTGCAGTGTGAATTTATGTCAGATGAAATTAATTTGATAAAAGAGTCTGATAAAGACTTTACATTAGACCCATTTGGAAATACTAAAAATGAAGACATGAAGACATGAAGACACGCCAGCAAAATGAACAATAGATCAAAAACATATAGGCAAACATGAAAAACTGGCAAAGAGAAATGAAAAATTTAACATTTAAGTAAAAATATTTTTATATTCAGGTTTAGCACCTCTAATTTGAAAATCCAAAATTCAAAATGCTCCAAAATATGAAACTTGTTGAGTGTCAACCTATTATTTTGAGGGCTACAAGTAGAAAATGCCACACATGACCTCATGTGATGAATGAGTCACTCAAAATGCAGGCACACAGCACAAGTTTATTCAGAATTCCTATGAGAAAAAAGACCCTCCCAATGGGTCAGCTGCAGCATTTTCATGCATGCCCAGGTTTCCCCACACAGTCACCTCACAAAGGTAATATGATGGCACATGTGCAGGCTGGTAACGCCAATGGCAGGTTCCCCAGGGTGCCCCACTTAAGGTCAAGACCTGCATGCATGACTTATTATTTTTTTTTTATTTCTTTTGTTTATTCTCTACTTGAATATCTGTAGCATAAAGATATTATTAAAAATATCAAAAGGCCTACAGATGCCCCTATGATCAATCATGATAAGACAAATAGAAAGTATGTAGGTTTATCTATAGGATAGAAACTTAAGCTGTAGGAGAAATTAGACAGTAGTATTAAGTGTGCATTGTCTAACAGAAAAGTATGGTATTGGAATGACCACCGTGTATGACTTGAAGAAATATAAAAATAAACTGTTGAAAATCTATGATAAAAGTTATAAATGGAAATTTATGAAAAATACTGCCAAAAGCTATGAAGACATTAATTGTGTATTGAAAGAGTGCATCCATCAGAGTGGCAGTGAATACATGCCAATTAATGGTATGCTAATCATGAAACAAGCAAAGATCTGTCAGTGTGAGTTGAAAATTAAAGGGAACCGTGAATATTTAACAGGCTGGTTGCAGAAATTTAAGAAGAGGCTTCGCATTAAAATTTGAAAGATTTATAGTGATAAAGCAGCTGCTGATCATGAAGCAGTGGAGAAATTCATTGTTGAGTTTCCGAGGGTCATCACCGATAAAAATCTGGTGCCAGAACACGTTCGTAATACTGATGACACGTGACTATTTTGGCATTGCCGTACCAGAAAGACACTGGCTATATCTGATGAGACAGCCTGTGCAGAAAATAAGAATGCCAGAATATGGTAACTGTGTTCGTCGGTGCTAACGCAGCAGGCATACACAAATGTAAACCTGCTGTGATAGGCAAAAGCTTTTGTTCTTGCTGTTTTCAAGGAGTGACTTTATGACCAGTTCACTATGATGCTAACAAAAAGGTGTGAATCACCAGGGACAAGTTTTCTGATTGTTTTTGCAAACGTCTTGTAACAGTACTCACACTTTCTGCAGGGAAACGGGACTGGATGATGACTGCAAGATTTCGTTATTTTTTGACAACAATTCTGCTCATCCTGAAGTTTTCATCAAAAATAATGTTTATGCCATGAACTTTCTCTCAAATGTGACTGCATTAATTCAGTCATTTGACCAATACTGAATCAATGCAGACTGAATATAAAAACTCTTTCTGGAACAGCATGCTGTCAGCAGTGAACAGAAGCATGGGTGTGGAAAGTTTATAAAAGTAGTTTAACATAATACATGCTGTTGCCAATGCCTGGAATATAGTGACTTAAAACACAGCCGCACACACCTGGCACAGCCTCTGGCCTGTGACTGTGTTCAGTGGTGATAATGAATAAAGCAGTCATCTTCAAGGATTTCATATGTCAAATGAGACAAACATAATGCCCAACTTTACATTTGCAAAAAATATACTTTCAGAGTTTGTAAGCTGGAATAAGTGGATATCGAAGTGCTTTTTAACATTGACAATGAGGCTCCAGTTTTTCACTCATGAACTAATGGTGAAATAGCGGAAATGATTCTGAATACAGGTGATCATGATAACAGTGATGATGAAGAAGACATCGTTAATGCAGCAGAAAAAACCCCTATAAGCAATATGATGAAAAAGTGTGATGGGCTTATTGAAAGACTAAAGCAGCATTTATTCATAACAGAACAAGAAATCATGTCAGTTTAAAAAATCAAAGGGAGTTGAAGGCCAGAAACATTGTTAATGAGACAGATCACTCTGGAGAAAACATTTTTAAAAAGTCATCCAGCAGGATGTCTCTTCATCCCTAGGGGACCCACTTTCTGGTCTCTCAACTGTTTCTGATGTTTCTTCTCACCTAAAAAAATAAAATATAGGGTACAGTAATCTTTTTGTCAAAACACAGCACGGTAGGTGGAGACTAAAACTCTGCTGTTGTGTATTGTTGCTGCTGTTAAACAGCTGATACAGGTATTCTGGTGATGCCACTGAGCTGTTGAGTTATTCTAAACACATTATATTTTCACTCAGTTAATGGTATGTCATATTTTTTTACTGTTGAGTATTTACATGTGAATAAATCTAAGAAAATGACTGCTTATCAGTAGTAAATACATTCAGAGTCAGGAGTAATGGTGATGCCAAACAACCACAGATTGTCCACATGGATAGGTAAGATAGTGGCATCTTTGCTTTCTGATGGTTCAGTATGTACCAGCTTTGTTTCATAAACTAAATTATTAAAAATGTCCGACAAAATTTCCTTCAGGCTACAAGGATAAGAAGTATGTAACACATAAATAATTTTACGTTTAGACTTGATTCCCAGCCTCAGGACATCTCATTATGGATATGCAAATATTCCAAAATCCAAACAAATCTAAAATCAGAGATATTTCTGGTCCCAAGGTTTTTGGATAGGTGTATTCTATCTATACTTTAGAAAACAGAGAAACAGAGTTAATTAACTGAAAGAGATGGTGATGTATTTCACTCGAAGTCAGTACAGTAAAACAAAGCAAACTTTTTTTAAGAAACAATAGTAGACAAAGGGAATGGAGTGAAACCTTCTTTTATAACAAAATAGAAATTCTAAGGTACAGAATGAAGACTGAAAAATGTTAAAAATTCAAAGGATTAATAACTCAGTATTTTGCAGAAATGAGGAAAGAATGCTCAGATCAAAAGCCCATGCCAATTCACAAGCAGAATAAATAAAAATATTAACATTCAAAGGATTAATATTAAATATTAATAATATTAAAATTCAGAATATAAAAATGAAAAACATTAAAAATTCAAAGGATTAATAACTCAGTATTTTGCAGAAATGAAGAAAGAAAGAATGCTCAGATCAAAAGCCCATGCCAATTCACAAGTAGCATAGATAAAGATACTGCAGTACATAGTTACATCACAGTAAACTCCCAGACTATCTAAGTTCTGGGAAAAATCTTAACAGTTATCAGAAAATAGATGTCATTTACAAAGAAAAAATAATCTGGTAAATAGCAGATGACTCAGTAAAAATCAAATTGAATAGTACAGAGGCTAAACTGCAAATTAGAATGACTGAAACAACTCATTCTATAGGGAGAAAAACTTTTAAATGTTAAGATATGAAGAACTAGTTCAGCAGGAAGAAGATCCAGATGAAAGCTGTGGTAAACAAGAAATTATAGTTGACTATTTTCTATAAGATATATTATTTACCATGATTTTTAAAGGGCAAAATTAATCATCTCAATGATAATGAGAGATGATAATAAATAAAAAGGCAGTAAAGGAGAAGAATAGAAGAAAACTATAAACTGACAAAACAAAAGAATAATATAAATTATATCAAAAACTCCAATATGAGTAAAATGATTTAGATTACGGTATTGAAAAAAAGTAAAATGCAGGGATATGCTGTTTACAAGAGACAGTCTTACAATAAAGAAAAAAAAACTACCCAGAAAAATTGAAAATAAAGGAAAGGTAAAATATCTAATAATAGAAAAGCCCAGAAAGTTATAAAAGTTATTTGTTTAACAAATATTTATATGCTGCTATGTGCTAGGCTGGGAATAGAGAAATAATCAAAAGAAAGAAAACTCCCTGCCCTTGTAGATCTTATATTCTGGTAGAAAGCAACTAGTATTCAAAGTTGACAGAATTACCAGGAGAAATTGGAAGATCTACACATCACATGTCTATCAGAAAACTGATGTGTGTAACTAATTCTTAATGGAGAAATCACAATGACCATTTCTATACATTTAGTTTGAACAAAAAAAATTTAAAAATTGTGGGATACAGATTCATTAGAGATCTCCCAGAAAATAAATGACAGAATACAATTAGATGGTTTGAGGATGGTAATTTACAAAGGCACTATTTATAAAGGGGTGAGTTTAGGTGAAATCTTCAGGGATCTTTGGACATAACCCAAGCTAAGAGCAATAAATTTGTCACCATGTCTAGAACAGAAGGGACCAGGTAAGAGGACAATTTGCAGACTCTGTTGAGAGGAAATAATTGAAGAGGCTGCCTTGGGAAGTGCATACGTTCAGAGGGGAGACACATCAGCCTAATGGGATCTTGCAAGAAGAAGGAAACCAGTGGTATAAATCCCCTGGCCTTACTCTCTCTCCTACCTCTGGTCTCTGCCAAAGTCTGACATTGACCAGCTCAACCGGAATCTATAAAGCAAAGAGTTGTTTGAAGTCATCTGTTCAGATCAATCTGTAGGCTACAAGCCAAAGTGAGGAAAGGCATCAAGTGCTCCTTAGAATAAAAGTTGTAACTTGAAGTTAATTGATTTTACATATCAGGATGAACATGAGTTAAACTTTGAACTCAAGAATGTAAAGAGAATAGAGCAAATCTGGAGAAAAGAAAGAAATAATGATGATGAAGGTGAAGGAGAGATTAAATGGCACAGGTAATAACAAAAATTTTCAAAACCATAATTAAAAGCAATAAAGAAAAACAGTAAAAATCTGTGCTTTGATTAAAAAAAATTCTTTTAGCAATAATAATTAAAGAACAAAAGAAAGTGGAACATTTTTTCAGAAAATCATTTTCACTATATTAACTTAAGAAGAAATACAAGGCCTTACAAAATCGGTAACCAATAAAACATTGAATCAGTTATCAAGGTCTCCACTCCAAGACACCATGCCCTAGACACCATCTTTGAGGTGTTTTTATCATACCTTCAAGGATTAGAGAGAACAAAACCACAAAGTAAGATATGATGGCCAAGACAACTAGCTGACTTCTCTTTCTCCCACACTGAGTATCTGTTGTTTCTAATGTCTTCATTTGTAGAAGTTTAATGTGATTACAGAGTTGCTCAATTAAAAATGAAATTCCCAGGCTTTATTTGAGCTAAGTGTACTATGTAATGGATTCTGGTGAATGGGACATGAGTTGCTACGATACATGGAACTATGATACCATGTTTTTAAATGTAGGGGAATGTGCTCTTCTTTTCTTTCTTATCTTGTCCTCAATTGCTAGGAGGTGGACACTATTGTCACAAGCGGAGCAGCAATTTTAACAATTTTAGGAGACAAAATCCTAGATTGCAGAAGCCAGAGCAACAAGGTAGAGCCTGTAATACCAACAGTGTGGAACTGCAATGTCAATCCTGGTCTTTATATGAGGGAGGAGTGTTTGTCTTTTTAAAGCTTTTATTATCTTTGGCTTTGTCATGGTAACTTGACCAACATTTGATCATGGAAGAGGAACATTGCCTTAATGGCTAATAGATTAACTCAGTGGTTGGGTACAGGCAGAGAGAACACATGCTACTGTGGCAAAATATTTGGTGAGAACTGCACCTTGAAGGAGAGATGAAATGTGTTGAGAATACCTTCCAATTTCATGTAACTGGCTGGAAAAATCCCAGCATGTTGGTAGACATAAGTTGTTACTTAAAATTTTTAGCAAATTTCCCTGAGAGAAATTAGCTCAGGGTGTTTCCTAATAAGGTCTCCGTACAATAGATAAGATTTTGGCCCTGAGCTCTTCTCAGGACATTGAAGCTTCCCTGACAAACAATGGGAACTATTGCACTAGCATAGATCATACTAAGAAGGTTGCCTCGAACCTCAAGGTGACATCTGAGTAGCCACCATTGTTTAAAGAGAGAGATACGCTTTGGGATGCTGAGGCAGACACAGCACCTGAGGTCAGGAGTGTGAGACCAGCCTGGCCAACATGGTGAAACCCTACTAAAAATATTAAAAATATGAAAATATAAAAAATTAGCTGGGCATGGTGGTGCATGCCTGTAATCCCAGCTACTCAGGAGGCTGAGACAGGAGAATCACTTGAACCTGCGAGGGGGAGGTTGCAGTGAGCAAAGATCATGCCACTGCACTTCAGCCTGGGTGACAAAGCCAGACTCCATCTCAAATAAATAAATAAATAAATAGAGAGAGAAAGACAGAGAGGAGAGACAGAGAGACAGAGAAAAAAGAGAGAAAGACGGGCATTACACAGAAGCAATAAAGACCAATCTTTTCAGGTCTTTGAGAGTAACAACCACTTGTAACTAAACTCCTACTATGACAAACAAGAAAATGAGAAAACTGCATGAATGAAGTATAGGGGAAAAAAAGAACTATTTTCAGGCATCAGCGTACAGGCAGGGTTGAACTGTGGCCCCTGAGGAGAACATTAAATGAGGGAGGAATTTAAAATTTCCCAGGCTTTCTGCCGGAAAGCAATTTTCAGACTGCAGCCCTGAGAAGGGCATCCCAGAGTGCCCTGTGATGTCTGGAGTAGAAGAGACAGAATGAGGAGTTGGGAGAGGCTAAGACATGTAGAATACATGAGGAGAACACACGAGAGAAGAAGAAAGGCATTTGAGAAATCTGTGTAGGGGTCCCTATTAGTCTTTGGCTGAATATCAATCTTTTATGTGAATACAGTACAAACCCATAAGGCTAAAATTTAATAGAATTGCAAAAAGACATAGAAAAATCCATAACTATAATTGAATATTTTAATAGCCCTCTCTAAAAAATGAATATGAGAATTAGAGAGAAATTAGCAAAAACATAAAAACACTATAAGCAAATTTGACCTATTAGCATTTATAGACTATCTTATCTAGTAACAGCAGAATATACATTATATACAAAAGAACAGGAAATATTTACCAGATGAACTATATTCTGGGTAACAAAATAAGTTGGACAACTTTTAAATAATTCTTATTATACAGAATGTATTATCTGACAATATAATAGAATTAAATTAGAAATCAACAAATAGTTTACTAAAAAATCCCTAAATATTTTGAAAGTAAATCATTGACATAAATAATCAATGGAACAGAAAAGAAATCAAAAGGGAAACTTAAAAATGTGTTTTGAACCAAATGAAAGTAAAAACATAGAGTATAAAATTTTGTGAAATGGTACTAAAAGGGCTTGCAGTACTTTTTGTAGTACTGAAAAATCATGTTGGAAAAGAAAATCTTATGATAGATCTGCTACATGGCTAAATTTTTTACCCTATGAAACTAGAAAAAGTAGAGCATATGAATCCCAAACAAAGAAGAACAAAAGAAATTAAAAAAAAGACTGAAATTAATTAAATAGAAAACAAAGCAACAGTAAACAATGAAACTAAAAACATTCTTTGTGAAGACAAAGAATATATCTTTGAGATATGATTTATATTCCATACAATTTGCTTAGTTAAGCATAAAAATCAAGGTTTTCTGTGTTCATAGAGCTGTATAATCATAATCAATTTTAAAACACTTTGATCTCTTCAGAAATAAACCCCAACCTCATTAGCAGTCATTTTCCATTTTTCTCCAAACTCCTAGACTGAAGCAACCACAAATCTACTTTTATTTTTTCTACAGGATTTTCTTATTCTGGATTTTTTTTTATGAGAAATTATAAAACATGGTCTGAGGTGACTCTTGTTGATGGAAATTTGGGTTGTTCCCACATTTTGGCTATTATGAATAATGCAGTGATGAATATTCTTGTACAAGTTTTGATGTGGACATTTATTTTTACATTTTTAAAATTTCTCTAGAGTGTATTCTTAGGAATAGAATTGTTAGGTCACATGGTAACTCTATGTTTAACATTATGAGGCCATTTCATACTGTTTTCCAAAGTAGCTACTATTTTAAATGCCCACTAGCAATTCATGATGGTTCTAGTTTCTTCACATCCTTGTCAAAACTTGTTCTTTTCTGTCTTTTTTAATTTGGCCATACTCCTGGGTGTGAAGTGGTATCATATTGTAATTTTAATTGCAGTTCCCTAATGGATAAAACATAGAACAACTTTAGCTATGCTTATTGGCCATTTTTACATCTTATTTGAGGAAATGTTTATTCAGGTTCTTTCCTCATTTTAAAATCAATTTAAAATTTTTAACTTTATTTATTTAAAATAAATTATCTTTCATTGAGTCATGAGAGTTCTTTATATATCTTAAAGTCTACTATCTGGTATATGATCTGAAAATTTTTTTTCCCATTTTGTGATTGTCTCTTTACATTCTTGATGGTGTTCTTTGAATCACAAAAGTTTTTAATTTTAATGGAGTTCAATTTATCTATTTTTATCATGTTGACAATTTTTCTTTAGTATTCCCACCAAAGAAGCCATTACCTAGTCCCAGGCCACAAAGATTTACTTCTATATTTTTTTCCTAAAAGTTTTACAGTTTTAGCTTTTACGTTTAGGTCTGGAAAAACATAATAGTATTTTGAGTTGTTTTACATATGTTGTGAGGTAGGGGTCCAACTTCATTTTTGTTTTGCATGTGAATACCCAGTTGTCCAAACATCATTTGTTAAGACCATTACTGATCATTAAATCATTTTTGGCACATTTGTCAAAAATTAATTGACCAGGCTGGGTACAGTGGCTCATGTCTGTAATCCCAGCACTATCGGAGGCAGAGGCAGGTGGATCACCTGAGGTCAAGAGTTCAAGACCAGCTTGGCCAACATGGTGAAATCCCAACTCTAAAAACACAAAAATTAGCCAGGCATGGTAGCAGGCACCTGTAATCTCAGATACTTGAAAGGCTGAGGCAGCAGAATTGCTTGAGCCCAGGAGGCAGAGGTTGCAGTGAGCCAAGATCGTGCCACTGCACTACAGCCTGAGGGGTACAGCGAGACTCTGCCTTCAAAAAAATATAAATAAATAAATAAATAAATGACCATAAATGTGAGGGATTTTTTAGTGGACTCTTTATCATATTCCATTGATCTTTGTGTTCACCTCTATCCGTGTACCACAGTGTACTGATTACTAGAGCTTTGTAAGTTTTAAAATTGGAAAGTGTGAGTCCTCTAAATTTGCTTTTTTGCTTCAAGATTATTTTGACAATTCTTGGTCCTTCGTTGAAATTCTATAATTTTATCTTGACTCAGCATTCATTTTGAATATACATTAGACTCCCATGACAGAAGCAGGCCATAGTCACTCTTGACACAGTTTTCATTCTCCACCTTCTCTCAGTTCCTCAATGTGGCCAATCTAAATATCTGTTTTACAAAGGAGGAAACAGCTAGGTAATACCTACTTCCTCACTGAACTGGCCCCACCCCTGTATGAACTGCATAGATATGCTACAGTGATCACCTTTCAGTCACAGTGTGACTCCACATAACTCAGGGCTGCTTGCTCTTAGCCCACCAGTTAGAAATCCATGTGGGAAATCTGCCTATGTAACACCTTGCACTGCAATTAAGGCATTGGCCTGGAGGTACCTTCCTCTCTCTTTCTTGCTCCTGATCCTCTGCTTGAGTGTATATCTCAGATAGCTTTCCCCTTTCCACTGGCCCTGTGAGGCATGTTGCTCTCTTCTCTCAGGGATCTGTAGGTAATAATCTGCCTCTGTTATTTCATGTGTTTTGTTGCTTTGCCTCTTCTTTGTTTCACCTGACAGACACACCCAAACTTGGATTTTTCTCTGGTAAGGGCTCTCCTAAAGACTAGGAATAAGCTGAACACAGATTAGACAAGAGACACAGTGTGCTTGTCAATGTGAGCAAGTTTCCTGTGAGAGGGACACCTGGTCATGCATCAGACACTTAGGCACAGGCCATCTGCCAGGATAAAGAAGCATCACATAAAAGGCACACTGTAATTTATCCATGACCAAATCCCTTGGAGCCCCATCAGGGCAGGGCTAGAGTGTAGTGCTGATCTTCTGAGAGAGACTTCAAAACCAAATTAGAAAGAAAAAGCAATATGATACTTGCTTTCCCTTACAAGTTATAGATCAACTTGTTAAATCTGAAAAAAAAAAAAAAATCCAGAGAGATTTTGGAAGGGAATGCATTGAATTTGGAAATCAATTTCAGGAGTTGATATGACCTGACTCTGTGTCCCTGCCCCAAATCTCATGTTGAATTGTGATCCCAGGTGTTAGAGGTGAGGCCTGGTGGGAGATGATTGGATCATGGGGGTGGTGTCTAACGGTTTAGAATTATATCCGTAGTGCTGTCTCATAATACAGTTCTCATGAGATCTACTTGTTTAAAGTGTGTAGCACCTCCCACTGTCACCCACCACATTCTTCCTCCTGGTCTGGCCATGCAGGATATGCTGGCTTCCTCTTAGGCTTTCATCATGATTGTAAATTTTCTGAGGCCTCCCCAGCCATGCTTCCTGTATGGTCTGTGGAACCATGATCCAATTAAATTTCTTTTCTTTATAAATTACTCAGTCTCAGGTAGTTATTCACAGCCATGTGAGAATAAACCAATACAGAAATTTGGTTCTGTGAGTGGGGCATTGCTGTAAAGATACCTGAAAATGTGAAAGTGACTTTGGAACTAGGTAAGGGAAGAGGCTGAAATAGTTTGGAGGGTTCAGAAGAAGATAGGAAGATGACGGAAAGTTTGGAACTCCCTAGAGACTTGTGGAATGGTTTTGACCAAAATGCTTGTAGTGATATGGACACTGAAGTCCCGGCTGATGAGGTCTCAGATGGACATGAGGAATTTATTGGGAACTGGACTGAAGGTCACTCTTGCTATGCCTTAGCAAAGAGACTGGAAGCATTCTGCCCCTGCTGTAGAGATCTGAGGAACTTTGTCTGGAAGAAGAAATTTCTAATCGGCAAAGCATTCAAGACCAGCCTGGCTGCTTCTAAAAGCTTACATTATTTTGCATAAATAAAGAAATAACCTGAAACTGGAACTTATATTTAAAAGAGAAGCAGAACATAAAAGTTTGGAAAATTTGTAGCCTGACCATGTGGAAGAAAAGAAGAATCCATTTTCTCTGGAGAAATTCAAGCCCGCTGCAGAAATTTGCATAACGAATGAGGAGCCTTAGCCAAAACAATAAGAAAATGCCTCCAAGATGTTTCAGAGACCTTCAGAGCAACCCCCCTCCCATCACAGGCCTGGAAGCCTAGGATGGAAGAGTAGTTTTGTGTCCCAGGCCCAGGGCCCAGGGCCCAGCTGTTCTGTGCATCCTTGAGACATGACACCATGTGTTCTAGTCACCCCAATTGTAGCCATGGCTAAAAGGTCCCCAGATATGTCTCAGGTCACTACTCCAGAGGTCACTACTCCAGCTTCCACATGGTGTTAAGCCTGCAGGTACACAGAGAACAAGAGTTGAGGTTTGGGAGCTTCTATCTAGATTTCAGAAAATGTGTATAAATTCCTGGACACCCAGGCAGAAGTCTGCTGCAAGGGCAGAGTCCTCATGGAGAATTTCTACTAGGGCAGTGCAGAGGGAAAATGTGTGGTTGGAGCCACCACACAGAGTCCCCACTAGGGCACTGCCTAGTAACGTTGTGAGAAGAGGGTCACAGTCCTCCAGACCCCAGAATCATAGATCCACCAACAGTTTGCACTGTGTGGTTGGAAAAGTCATAGACACTCACTGCCAGCCTGTGAAAACAGTCATGGGGCAGAGCTGGCCAAAGACTTGAGATCCCACTCCTTGCATCAGTGTGGCCTGGAAATGAGACATGGAGTTGAAATAAATTATTTTAGAGCTTTAAGATTTATTGACTGACCTGCTGGGTTTGGACATGGAGGGGGCCTGTAGCTACTTTGTTTTGGCCAATATGTTTTCTTTTGGAACTGGAGCGTTTACCCAATTCTTGTACCCTCATTATATCTTGGAAGTAACTAACTTCTTTCTGATTTTACAGGCTCATAGGTGGAAGGGACTTAAGGGTCTCAGATGAGATTTAGACTTGGAATTTTGAGTTAATGCTGGAATTAGTTAAGACTTGGAGGACTGTTGAGAAGGCATGATTGTGTTTTTAAGTGGGAGAAGGATGTGAGATTTAGGAGGGGTCCGGGGTGGAATAATATGGTTTGGCTTTGTGCCTCCACTGAAATCTCATGTTGAATTGTAATCCTGAGTGTTTGAGGTGGGGTCTGGTAGGAGGTGATTGGATCATGTGGGTGGTTTCTAATGGTTTAGCACTGTCCCTCTAGTGCTGTCTAAAGATGGAGTTCTCACAAGATCTGGTTGCTTAAAGGTGTGTAGTAACCCCCCTTACCCCTCTCGTCCTCCTGATCCAGCCATGTAGGATGTGACAGCTTCCCTTTTGCCTTCTCCCATGATTGTAAGTTTCTTGAGACCTCCCCAGCCATGCTTCCTGTATAGCCCACAGAACTGTGAGCAAACTAATTGTCTTTTCTTCATAAATTACCAAGTCTCAGGTAGTTATTTATAGCAATGTGAGAACAGACTAATACAGGAATGTTATCATTTTAACAATATTAAGTCTTTTGATTAATGAACATGACAAGTATTTTCATTTATTTAGGTTTTCTTTAAGTTCTTACAAGAGCGTTTTGTAGTTTTCTGAATGAAAATTTTGTAGTAATTCTGTTAAATTTTCCCTAAGTATTTTATTCTTTTTAATGCTATTATAAATATAATTCTATTCTTAATTTAATTTTTGGACTGCTCATTGCTAGAGTATAGAACCACAATTCATATTTATATATTCACTTTATATCTGCAACATTGGTGAAATTGTTTATTAGTTTCAGTAGACTTTTTGTGGATTCCTTTTGATTTTTTATATGCATCATCATGATATAGACAAATAGTGACAGTTTTACTTCTTTCTTTCCAATTTCATGCCTTTAAAAAAATCTTTCTTGCCTACTTGCCCTGGTCAGAGCTGCTTCTCCAACTATTAATAAATGTGGTAAGGACAGGAATACTTGTGTTGTTCCTGATTTTAGGTAGAAAGCATCAAGTCTTTTATGTTAAGGTAGCTTAATGAAGTCAATGGTGGGGTGTGTGTGTGTGTGTGTGTGTATAAAAGAGTTGAACTTCACTCAAAAACTTCTCCATAAAGAAAACTCCAGGTCTGCAGATGGATTCACATCTGAATTCTACCAGATGTACAAAGAAGAGCTGGTGTCATTCCTACTGAAACTGTTCTAAATAATTGAAAAGGAGAGACTGCTTCCTAACTCATTCTGCAAGGCCAGAATCATCCTGATACCAAAACCTGGCAGAGATACAAGGAAAAAAAGGAAACTTCAGGCCAATATCCTTGATGATCATCAATGCAAAAATCTTCAACAAAATACTGGCAAACAGAATACAGCAGCACATAGAAAAGCTTATTCATCACGATCAAGTCAGTTTCATCCCTAGGATGTAAGTTTGATTCAATCTATGCAAATCAACAAATGTGATTCATCACATAAAGAGAACTAAATACAAAACCCACATGATTATCTCAATAGGTACAGAAAAGGCTTTTGGCGGTGATAAAATTCAACATTTCTTCATGCTGAAAACTATCAAGAAACTAGCTATTGAAGGAACATACCTCAAAATAATAAGAGCCATCTATGACAAACCCACAGCCAACATCATACTGAGTGGGCAAAGGCTGGAAGCATTCCCCTTGAAAACCGGCACAAGACAAGGGTGTCCTATCTCACCACTCTTATTCAACATAGTATTGGAATTAAGCAAGATAAAGAAATAAAGTGCATTCAAATAGGAAAAGAGGAAGTCAAAGTATCCCTGTTTGCAGATGACATGATTTTATATTTAGAAAACCCCATAGTTCCAGCCCCAAAGCCTCTTAAGCTAATAAGCAATGTCATCAAAGTATCAGCATACAAAGTCAATGTGCAAAAGTCAATAACATTCCTATACACCAACAACAGGCAAGCTGAGAACAAAATCACAAATAAACTCCCATTTAAGATTTCCACAAAAGCAATAAAATATCTAGGAATAAAGCTAACAAGGGAGGTGAAATATGTCTACAGGAAGAACTATAAACCACTGCTCAAATAAATCAAGGATGACACAAACAAATGGAAAAGCATTCCATGCTCGTGGGTAGAAAGAATAAATTTTGTTAAAATGGTCATACTGCCCAAAGCAATTTCCATATTCAATGCTATGTCCATTAAACTATCATTCACATTCTTCACGGAACCAGAGAAAAGTATTTAAAAATTCGTGTGGAACAAAAAAGGATCCTGAATAACCAAGGCAATCCTAAGACAAAAAAAAAACAAAGCTGGAGAAATCATGCTAGCCAACTTCAAACTATACTACAGGGCTACAGTAACCAAGACAGCATGGTACTGATAGAAGAACAAACACAAAGACCCATGGAACAGAATATGGAACAGAATAGAGAACTCTGAAATAAGACACACCTACAATAAGACACTCAGAAATAAGACCACACACCTATAACTCTCTGGTCTTCAACAAACCTGACAAAAATAAGCAACAGGGAAAGGATTCCCTGTTTAAGAAATGGTGCTGGGATAATTGGCTAGCCATATGTGGAAAATTGAAACTTGACCCTTTCCCTATATCATACACAAAAATTAATTCAAAATAGGTAAAGACTTAAATGTAAAACCCAAAACTATGAAAACAAAAGAAGATCAAGGCCTTGACATTTAAAGTTGCAAAAAATAGCTGAGAGATACTAGAAAGGGCCTGAGTAATTAAAGAGCTATTATCTTTTTCATGAGATTAAGACTCAACATTAAATTATTAATTATCCCCCATGTTGATATATAAATTCAGTAGAGTGACAAGGAAAGCTCCAGAAGAGTTAGCTTTTTAGAAATTGGCAAGTCATTTCTAAAATTTGCATGAAAATACTGAAGCATAGCATAGCTAAAGGATAAGAAAATTTTAAAAAGGAAAAGCTAACACTATCTGATTTAACACTTCTTATAAACCTATAGTAATCATGACAGTATTTACATAAAGACAGATAAATGAATTGACTGGACAGAATTAATGGTCCAGAAATAGATTCACACATATATGTGTAAGTGATGTTGACAAAAAGAAAATAAATTCTTGTAGATAAAAAGCCATTTCAACAAATAAGGCAAAAACAGATCAAAACTTTGATTAGTACTTTATACCATACACAAAAATTAACTCAGAATGGCCTAAATATGATACATAAAACTCTAGAAGAAAAGATAAAACTTTTGAGGCCTTGGATTACACAAAATGTTTTAAATAAAACACTAAAATTTCAATCTGTAAAATTAAATAAACTGAAAAACTGAATTTCATCAAAATTAAAATGTATTATTCTTCTTAAAAAGTCACTGTTGAAAGAATGAAAACACAGGCCACAGACTGGGAGAAAATATTTGCTAAACAACTATCTGATAAAGGACTTATCCATAATATATAAAAACATCTCATAACGTAGTAGAAAACAAATATCTCAATAAAACCTGGGCAAAGTATTTGAACAGATAATTCTTGACAGAAATAATTGAATGCCAAATAGTTGCATGAAAAGATAATGGGGTGCCAAATAGTTGCATGAAAAGATATTTCATATCAGTAGTCACTGGGGAAATTATACCTGCATTGAAATACTTCAGCATATCGATTGAAATAACTAAATTGACTATACCAAGTGTTGATGACGATGTGATTTAATTGAAACTCATATACGGCTGGCAAGCATGTAAAATTTTACACTATATCGACCAATATATTGTCAATTTCTTAAAAAGGTAAATATACATATACCATGTGATTGAGTCATTCCACCCCTAATACTTGCTTTTTCTTTTTTAAATTTTTAAAATAATTTTTGTGGGTACATAGTAGGTAAATGTATGTTTATGGGTACATGAGATGTTTTGATAGAGGCATCTAATGTGATCCTAATACTTTTCTTAGTTCAGTAAAAGCCTATGCCCAATGAACTTCACTTGTACATTCAAGCAGCTTTATTTGTAGTAGCTAAAAATTTAAAACAAGCCTTATATCCATCAACAGGTACACAAAGTCTACTGTAAAAGTACAATTGAATATTACTTAGCCAAACAAAAAGGAACTATTTGTGCACACAACAATGAGTCTCAAAAATTGTCTTCAGAATATACACTAAGAAGAAGGCATACTGTGTCTCTATTTTTATACAAGTCTAGGAAACAGAAAACAATGCATAGTAAATGACAGATTAGTTAGTTGCCCAGGGATGTGGTTGTGGGAGGGAGAGGAAATAGAGATCACAGACTAGCATGAAGAATTTTGTTTTGACCCAGCAATCCCATTACTGGGTATATATCCAAAGGATTGTAAATCATTCTACTATAAGGACACATGCACACGAATGTTCATTGCAGCACTATCTACAATAGCAAAGACTAGGAACCAACCCAAATGCCCATTGATGATAGACTAGACAGGAAAAATGTGGCACATATACACCATGGAATACTATGCAGCCATAAAAAATGATGAGTTTGTGTCCTTTCTAGGGACTTGGATGAACCTGGAAACCATCATTCTCAGGAAACTGACACAAGAACAGAAAATCAAACACTGCATGTTCTCACTCATAGGTGAGTGTTGAACAATGAGAACACATGGACACAGGGAGGGGAGATTCACACACTGGGGTTTGTCCGGGGGAAATAGGGGAGGGACAGCGTGGGGTGGGGAGTTGGGGAGAGATAGCATGGGGAGAAATACCAGATATAAGTGATGAGGAGGAAGGCAACAAATGACACTGCCATGTGTGTACCTATGCAACAATCTTGCATGTTCTTCACATGTACCCCAAAACCTAAAACACAATTAAAAAAAAAAAACAAAAGGAAGGAGATTGACAAAATAAAAATTTCTAATTTGAAAAAAATAAATAAAGAATTTTGTGTGGATTATATTTGTTAACTTCGCTGTATTGGTGGATTCAAAGGTGTGTGTGTGTGTGCGTGTGTGTGTCAAACTCACCGAGTTGTACATGTTTCATACATATAGTTTATCTTATATCACTTCTTATTAAATATCAAAACCTATATATGGTCTGAATGTTGATGTTTCTCCCAAATTTGTATGTTATGACCTAGTACACAATGGGATAGTATCAAGAGGTGAAGACTTTGAGAAGTTATTAAGGCAAGAGGTCTTCAACATTGTAAATGGAACCAATGTTTTTATAAAAGAGGCTGAGTGAGATATTTTCCACCTTGTGTCATGTAACAACATAGCTAAAAAGGTTTCCTCTTGAAGCAGGGAGTGAACCCACACCAGACACTGAATTTGCTTGCACCTTCACCTTGATCTTGGAATTTTCAGGTTTCAGAACTGTTAGCAGTAAATTTCTATTTTTTGTAAATTACCTAGTATTCTGTTATAATAGGCCTAGTGTCCACTAGGGTGGACGGTGTATGCATATGTGTATATATATTTATATACATACGTGTTTGTATATATATGTATATATATAAACATATATGTATATATGATATAGATGTCTATATATGTATATAGACATAGATTATGTATATATAAATTTATATATGTGTATATTATGTATATATCTATATACATTTTACCTGTAACAACTTTACAAGAACTACAATGATTATAAAGAAACACCATGAATGACTTATGCCAATACATTAGACAATATTGGAAAAATTTATAAGAAGACATAAGTTACCTAAAACAATTCAAGAAGTAATAGAAAATCTCAGTAAATCTCTATTCAGTAAATCAACTAAATTAATAATTAAAATCTTCCCACAAAGAAAAGCCCAGGCCTCAGTAGCTTCAGTGGTGTATTCTCAAATTTTTAAGGAAAAATTATAAAGTACTACATAAATTCTTTCAGACAGTGGAGGTGGAAGAAACTTTTTAAACTTAACATAGACCTCTGATAAAACAAGTATAATAATGAAACAAAAACACATCAAAGACATCTTTTAAAAAATAACAGTTCTATATTCCTAATTAACTAATTGCAGTATCCTCGACAAATTTTTAGCAAAATGACTATCAATACATAAAACAAGATGATATGTTATGATAAAATCATAGTAATTCCTGGAAGGTAAGTTTGGTTTAACCTCTGAAAATCAATTAATTTAGTGCACCATGATAGCAGAATAAAATGCAAAAAACAAACAAACAAAAAAACCCCACTTGAATATCTCAACTGACACGTTAAAAAAACTGAGGAAATTAAACGTCTATGATAACAGTCCCCAACAAACTTGGGACAGAGGTAACATCCTTAAACTAGCTAAGTGCATTAATGAAAAAACTACAGCTAACAACACATTTAATGCTGAAAGACTAAATGCCTAAGAATACAGATTTGAAAGGAACAAATTCAACTGTATTTGCTGGCAGATTACATGATTCTGTACACAGAAAATCCTGAGGATTCTACAGTAAAACT
Source organism: Cacajao melanocephalus (assembly GCA_963573385.1). Taxonomy (NCBI): domain Eukaryota; kingdom Metazoa; phylum Chordata; class Mammalia; order Primates; family Pitheciidae; genus Cacajao; species Cacajao melanocephalus. The sequence goes on along the minus strand of CAUYLG010023237.1, from coordinate 61,813 downwards.
ACTACAGCTAGTAAATAAGTGTAGAAAGTTTGCAAAACACAAAATCTATGCTATTTCTATATGTTATCATCAAAAAGTCAGAAAATAGTAACAGTACAATTTCATTTACAATAGCTTTAAATACTTATAAATACATTTTAACTTAAGTATTATAAAAGCTATACATTAAAAAGTATAAAAACATTACTAAAAGAAATTTAAGAAAAAATATGTAAGTGGAGAGATACAGCAAGTTCATGTATTAAAAGATGCAATGTTACTTAGGTAAGACTTCTCCCTAAATTGATACAGAGATTCAACACAAAATCTCGAGAAATTTTGGAAAAATTCACAATTGATTTTAAACTTTATGTAGACATGCAAAAGACCTAGCTGAGTCAAAATGGTTTTGAAAGCAAATAAAGTTGAGTGACTTTTACTACCTGATTCCTAAAGGTACTATATTGCTACAGTAAGGAGACATTGTGGCATTAGTTGTGAATATTTATGCATTTATATCATGTAACAATTTAGAGAGTCCAGAAAAAAACTCTTAATTTTGTGGTCAATGGGCTGCTAAAAGGTGTCAAGACTAGTTTAATGAAGAAAGGATCCTCTTTTCAACAAATGCTGCTAAAAAAAAATGGATATCTGTATGTCGAAATATGAACTTACACTCTTCAAACCATAAAGAAAATTTATTAAAATGTATCATCATTATATATTTAAGTACTAAAGCTATAAAACTTTGAAAAGTAAACATTGGAAAAGTACTTGTAGCCTTAGATTAGGAGAATACTTTTTCAGTTAAGACACTAAAACATAACTCATTAAAAATAATAAATTAGACTTCTGATTTTTTAAAACATTTTTTCTCCAAAAGACACCATTAACAAAATAAAAAGTGAAGACACTTATGAGCAAATGGTTGGAAAAATTATCTCATAAAAGATTTGTTATACAGACATATTTTTAAAACCTCCTGAAAATCATTAACAAGAAGATAAATAAATTAAAAATGAGAGGGAGATTTTACCAAAAAAAATAGCTAATATAATTATGTGTGAATAGATAATAAAATGTGAAAAGATGCTCAACATTATTAAGCAATTAGTAAAATCCCAAATTCTATACCATTACATACCCACTAGCATATCTACAGTTTAAAAATCTGACAATAACAAGTGTTAGCAAAGATGTGGAGGAACTGGTGCCCTCCTATAATATAACTTTGGAAAAAACTTTGACAGCTTTTAAACAATTAACCATTATTTATCATATGATTCAGGAATTTCATATCAAGGGTGTACCCAAGAGGAATGAAAATATATGTCTACCCAATGACATGTAAGCAAAAGTTCATAATAACATTTTTTATAAAAGTAACAGACCAATATGTCCATCAATTTGTTCATGGAAACACACTGATATTTCTGTATAATGAAAAACTATTTGGTGATAAAAAGAAATAAACTACATAAAACAATACAGATTATTATCAAAAATATTGTGCTAAGTGAAAGAAACAGGAGAAAAAGGCAACATTCTATATGGTAATAGTTATAAGAAAGATTAGGCAAGGCAAATTTATATAGATAGAGAACAGATCTAAAGTTTCCTGGGGCTGATGTTAAAAACAGAAATTGATTGCGATAGGTACAAAGGCAACTTTTTGTGATGATGAAAGAGTTCTAAAATTGGATTGTTGTGGTAATGGTGCAGCTGAATAGATTTATTAAACATTATTAAACTGTACAGTTACAAAGGATGAATGCTTTTCTACTTAAATAAAGTTGTTAATTTTTTTATTCTGCCACTTTAAAACTTTAACAAAGTTGAAAAAATATTAAATTTTCCATGTACCTACTAACGATAAAACTAATCAATTGTTACATATTAACATTTTTAGAAAATTGAAATGAAGGAACTTAATAATTGCAAATAATACTTAAAGAAATGGATTATCAAAAAGGCATACATTAACCACAAGGTTCAGATTATGTAACTAACTGAAATCCAATAATACCATTAGTTTTCCTTATTGAGTCTCATTCTGATGGCCCCATCACATACTCTCTTCATCTTATGGAAAACTGGAAAAGTAATTTACAACACAATGAATTTACAAGTCCTAATTTCTTCTACCATTTAGAAGAGTCCTGATTTTTGCAGTAGATGCTACCATACTTCAACATGAGCTTCTGTATATTTGCTAAATAATACTACAACGGTAAACATTTATTTCCATAAATAATGAAACATTAATAGCACTTTATCAAAGCACTATCAGTACAATTTATTTTAAAGCAATCTGAAGTCTTAGATGAAAAATAATTTACTTACAGCTTGGTAATTAATGATACACTCACATAAATTTCCATTAATTGGTTATAATTTAGTACCATATTTCAAAGATGCTCCAGTCCAGTGCTTTGTAAGGTATAATCATGACTTCTTGATAGGTTGTAGAATCAGTCTGGGAGCTTGTGAATATCAATTTTTTTAAATGAGGGAAAACATAGAGAAAAATGTAAATCACAGATGGTAAGTTGCGTTGGATAGTGTTTTGTTTTTGTTTTCCATAATTTTTTCTTCTTTTCCCACTCTTGTGTTGACTTTTCCTTAGACTTTGAGATTGGCCATATACTTTGTTGTGACTAACGACATATAAAAAGAAGTACTAGTATGTAGTTTTTAGCAGAACACTTAACAGCATCATTTGTCACCACATATGCTCTTGGATACCCATGTAATCCCACAAAAGAAGACTCTGGTCCAAGAAGGAGAAAATCAGTTAAGTAAACCTGATTCCAACTTTCAACCTGGAGCCTGACTCAGTAGATTCTATTCAATCCCAGCAGAGTCACAGTTGACACACACAACCATGTTTGAGAAGGAATTCATGGTTACTGTAAGCATTAAGATTTGGGGCTACTTGTTATGCAGCATTATTACAGCCAAACTGACTAATAACCAAGGTTTAATATTTTATTGTGAAACTTTTTTTCTCTACATATATGTCAGTATGTTTTAGGAATTAGGCCACTTGTATAATTGTGAAATAAAACATATCTTTTTATGAGAGTAGTTGGTCAAAAATTTGAAAACTGTTTTCTTAGTCTACAGAAAAGGAAAAATGTTTTATGACAAGGATGATATGGATTTCTTGTTTCTTAAGTGAAGCAACTTTGCTTTTTCCCTCTCCCCCAGCTTTATTGAGGTGTAGTTGACAAAATTGAATGTATTTAAGTTGTGCAACATGAATATTTGATATGCATATACAGATTGTGGAATGATTGGCACAATCAGGTTAGTTAGCACATCCATCACCTCATGTATTACTTGTGTGTGTGGGTGTGTGGGGAGAGGTGAGAACACTCCAGATCTACTCTCTTAGCAAATTTCAAGTATACAACACAGTATTGTTAACTATAGTCATGCTGTGTATTAGATCCCTAGAACACACTCATCTTTTACCTATGTTTTGTACCCTTTAACACACATCTCCTCATTTCCCTACCTATACTGTTTGCATTCTAGGGAGTTAGTTATTTTAGCATCACCTTTTAAGTAGTGGTCAGGCTTAATAATTTTGTTTTTCTTCTAAAATATCTGGGCTAGGATAACCATCAGGAAGGAGTAAAAGAGGGTGTCTGCTGAAGCTGAAACAACTGGGTGTCGTCAACAGTTGAGGGCCTACAGGAGAAGGCAGCACTCAAGTGGGGTCGTCAGTTTCTTCTCTTATTTTGTATGAAGGAGGTGGCTGGGGAGGCTACCGTGATTTGTTTCAGATGCAGGCAACAAGAGCACAGAAAATGCTATGTGTTAATGAAGTGTGGCTATATTGGGCCTATGAGTCAGGAGTGTTCCAGAAACTGAACCACAGAACCAGTGTGGCAGTGACTCAACTCAATTCACTAGGAAGAGTCTTTAAGTTGTAGGATGTGGGTAGGGAGATTTTATCCTTTTTTATTTTTTAATGCTGTATAGGAAAATACTGTTTTGTAGTATTGCTTTCTGGAATAATAATATTTTTAAAAATTATATAAGTTTTCAGTTTATTCTGTTGAAATGGCCTAGCGATAGGCCTAAATTCTAGAAATATTTGGGTAGCCGTAGCTCAACCCAATGCTAAGTTGTTGGAAAAATTAAAGTGGTGATTTTGATCCAGATAGAATAAATTTAAAAGAAGAATTTAATTAAGAAATTTTTTCTGGAATAGGTCAGAGAAAAACATGTTTACCTGAAGTATGATTTGACTCTAGAAATCCTTACATTGCTAAGGTGAATGAGATAAAGTAGATATAATAAAGTTTGAAGTCTTATTAAGTATAATCACATGACCAATTTGGGGAAAATTTTTAAAAAATGCACTGCACGTAACTTTTAGAATAAATTTATTGAAAAGAGAACTTTTGAAATTCTAGAGAGAAGACAGAGCTTGGCTTGAATTCCCAAGGGATTCAATTTACCTGAAGAGGTAAAATTATTGCTAAGTTCCTTTTTTACATAAATGGTTCTAGAACTTGGCTAAGTGAAGTAACTACTATCAAATCTACTCATCAGAATCTCTTGGAGTAGGGGCACTGTAGCCGAGCTTAAGAATCACTGCTTTAAATATTTTAAATGTACTTTTAATAGAAGTGTTATCTAAATTATTTCAAAAGTAGAAAATAATTTTAAAACGATATAAAATCTTGGTAAATTTTTTCGTCAATAAGGCTGAGGTTATCAGAGCTTTAGCTTTTTGATAAATTTGGGTAATTCATTCAATATTTGAATGATGACTAAATATGTTACTAAATTTTATGAGGCCCTGGTGCTAAAGCATTTCCTGAAGATACCTGGGATCATCTAGATTTTACCATTTCAATTCAGGAAGAGAAAATAAGAGATATCAGTGGCTTAAGTTCTTTCATTTGTAGATAAATGTAAAATAATGGTAACCCTAAGCCTTATTAAGATGTCAGAGTCACTTTTGAAACACATTTTCTAAGGCTAAAGAATATATATATTATTTGGGGAGCAGGGTGTTTACCAATTTATGACTATAAGAAAATTATTTATTGTACTTTTTTTCTTTACAAATTTTTATTTATTGTGGTACATAATTGTATATATTTATGAGGAACATGTGATATTTTGATACAGACATACAATGTGTAATAATCAAGGTAATTGGAGCAGCAATTATTACCTCAAATCTTTATTATTTCTTTGTGTTTGGACCATTCCAATTCCACTGTTCTACTTATTTAAAATACATAATAAATTATTGTTAACTATAGTCACATTATTGTGCTACCAATTTCTTCTATCTAACTATACCTTTTACCCATTAACCATCCCTACTTTATCCCACCTCCCCCACTCCCCACCCTGCTACCATTCCCACACTCTGGCAACCATCATTCATTATACTTTCTATCTCCAAGAGTCTTTTTTCAATTTAAGCTCCCACGTGTGAGTGAGAACATGGGATATTTGCTTTTCTGTCTCTGGCTTATTTCACTCAACATAATACCCTCCAGTTCCATCCATGATGTTCCAAATGACAGGATTTTATTCTTTTTAATGGCTGAATGATATTCAGCTGTATGTGTGTGTGTCCTTTTTAATCCATTTATCCATTGTCAGACACATAGGTTGATCCCAGATCTTTGCTATTATGAATAGTGCTGCAATAAATGTGGGAATGCAGATATCTCTTCAATAAAGTGATTTTGCTTCATTTGAGTATATACTCAGCAATGGGATTGCTGGATAATATAGTAGCTATATTTTTTGTTTTTTTGAGGAACCTTCATACTGTTTTCCATAGTGACTTTACTAATTTATATTCCTACAAACAATGCACAAGCGTTCCCCTTTCTTCACATCCTAGCTAATACTCATTATTGTCTGTCTTTTGGATAAAAAACATTTTAACTGGGATGAGAAGGTATCTCATTATAGCTTTAGTTTGCATTTCTCTGAAGATTAGTGATGCTCAGCTGTTTTACTTTCACCTGTTGACTGTTTGTATGTCTTCTTTTGAAAAAGATCTATTTAGATCACTTTTCCTTTTTTAATTGGATTGTTTGTTTACTTTTAAATTTTTTTATTGAATTGTTTGAGCTCCTTATATGTTCTGGTTGTAAATCTCTTATGAGATGAGTAGTTTCCAAATATTTTCTTCCATTCTATGGGTTGCCGCTTCACTCTTGATTTTTTTTTCTTTGTTGTGTGGAAGCTTTTTAGTTTGATATTATCCCATTTGTTCATTTTTCCTTTGGTTGCCTGTGTGTTTGAGATTTTACTCAAAAAATCTTTGCCAAGACTAATGTACTAGAGTGTTTCTTTAAAGTTTTATTCTAGCAGTTTCACTGATTGAGGTGGTGGATTTCAGTCTTTAACCCATTTTGATTTGATTTTTGCATATGACAAGAGATGGGGAGCTAGTTTCATTCTTCTGGATATGGATATCTAGTTTCCCCAGCCAGTTCCACTTATTGAAGAGACTGTCCTTTCTCACTGTATGTTATTGGCATCTTCGTCAAAAATATGTTGACTATAAAAATGTGAATTTATTTTTAGGTTCTCTATTTTGTCCAATTGGTCTATTTGTCTGTTTTTTTTCCAGTATCACACTGTTTTGGTTACCATCACTTTGTAGTATAATTTGAAGTCAAATAATGTGATTCCTCCAGTTTTCTTTCTAATATTCAGAATGGTATTGGCTATTCTGGTTTTTCTTTCTGGTTTTATATAAATTTTAAGATGATTTTTTCTATTTTTATGAAGAACATCATGAGTATTTTGATAGGGATTGCATTGAATCTTTAGATTCCTTTGGGCAGTATGGTCATTTTAACAATACTGATTCTTTCAATTCATAAACATGGACAATCTTTCCATTCTTCTGTAATTTCCTCAATTGCTTTCTGTAATGTTTTATTTTAGTGACTATTTCAGAGTTTTAATGTTAGAAATCTTTTATTTCTTTAGTTAATTCTATTTCTGTATATTTTATTTTATTTGTAACTATTGTAAATGGAATTACTTTCTTGTTTTCTTTTACAAATTGTTTGCTGTTGATGAATAAAATGTTACTGATTTTTGTATATTGATTCTGTTTCCTGTAACTTTACTGAATTTGTTAATATGTTTTAAAAGTCTCTTGGTGGAGCCTTAGGTTTTCTAAAACATAAGACCTTATCATCTCCAAACAAGAATAATTTGGCTTCTTCCTTTCTAATCTGAATGCCTGTTATTTCTTTCTCTGACTAGTTGCTCTGGCCAGTACAAGCTGAAGAAAAGTGGTAAAAGTAGGCATCCTTTTCTTCTTCCAGATCATAGAGAAAAGGCCTCAGCTTTTCCCTGTTCAATACGATACTAGCTGTGGGTTTATTGTATATGGCTTTTATTGTGTTGAGGAGTGTTCCTTCTATAGGGTTTTTTGAGAGTTTTTATCATGAGGATATGTTAAATTTTATTGAACAGTTTTTCAGCATTAGTTGAAGTGATGGTATGATTTTTGTTTTTCATTTTGTTGATATGATGTATTACATTTATGGATTTGCATATGTTGAACCACACTTGCATCTCAGGGATAGTTTCCTCTTGACCCTGATGAATGATCTTTTTGATATATAGTTGAATTTGTTTTGCTATTTTTTGTTGTTGTTGTTGTTGAAGATTTTTGCATCTGTGCTCATCAGATACATTGGCTTGTAGTTTTTTGTTTGTTTGTTTGTTTTTGGTATGTCTTTACCTGCTTTTGTAGCAAGGTAACATTAGCCTTGTAGAATAAGTTTGGAAGTATTGTTTATTCTTGATTTTTTGGAATAGTTTGAATAGAATTAGTGTTCCTTAAATACTTCTGGAATTTAACAGTGAAACCATAAGGTCCTATAGTTTTTTTGATGGGAGACTTTTTATTATTGCTTCTATATCACTATATGCATTGGTCTATTCAGGTTTTGGGTTTCTTCATGGTTCAATATTGTTAGGTTGTACTTATCTAGAAATGTATCCATTTCTTATAGGTTTTCCAATTTATTGGCATATAGTTGCTAATAATAGTCTATAATTATACTTTGAATTTTTATGATATCAGTTGTAATGTCTCCTTTGTCATATCAGTTATATTTATTGTGATATTTTATCTTTTTGTAAGTCATGCTAAATTATTGAGTGCATGCATATTTACAGTTGTGATATTCTCTTGCTAAATTGACCTCTTTATTATTATATAATGTCATTCTTTGCTTATTTTTAGTTTTTGCCCTGCAATCTGGTATAAATTTAACTACTGTCCTTTTTTAGTTTCCATTTGCATGGAATATCTTTTTCTATATCTTTATTTTTAGTCTATTTGTGTCTTTACAGGTAAAGTGAGGCAGCATATAGTTATGTCTTATTCTCTTATCCATTTATCCACTGTATGTCTTTTGATTGGAAACTACACTCCATTTATATCTAAAGTGATTATTGATAGGTAAGGACTTGCTATTGACATTCTGTTATTGGTTTTCTAGTTATTTTATCAGTTCTGTCTTATGAAAAGATACTTTTTAATATTTTATTTATTAAAATTCAAAGTAACATTTGCCATATATTTTTAAATATAATCATAAAATTTCTTTCTGTAGAATCACTGTGAGCTGTGGATGTTAACATTTGAATTGAATATTTAAAAGTAGATATTTTGACATTAATACAACTTTTATCATCATGTAATATTTTCTTCTTTATTCACAAATGTATTCATTGTTTATTGTCTCTATGTCTCCTAAAGCAGGGGTCCCCAGCTCTTGGGCCACAGACTGATACTAGTTCATGACCTGTTGGGAACCGGGCTACATGTTAGGAGGTGCATGACCATTACCTCCTGATCTCTGTCTCCTGTCAGATCAGCAGTGGCATTAGATTCTGATAAGAGTGTGATCTGTCTTGCCATCCTGCCCCTGTCCATGGAAAAATTGTCTTCCATGAAACCATCTGCTGGTACCAAAAAGAATAGGACTGCTACCCTAAAGAATATTTGCTTTGCTCTCACTTGTAAGTGAGAGCTAAACATGAGAATTCATGAACACAAAGAAGGGGACAACAGACACCAGGACCTACTTGAGGGTATAGGATGGGAGGAGAGAGAGGTTTGAAAAACTATCTATAAAGTACTATCTTATTACCTTAGTGACAAAACAAGCTGTACACAAAACCCCTGTGACACACAGTTTACCTATATAACAAACCTGCTCGTGTACCATTGAATTTAAAATAAATGTTTTTAGAACAAATATATATTCAATGAGTATAAAGAATATCTAAATCTGGTTCCCATTTATGCCTAGCTTAGTCTTGGCCCTTAGGGAATACATAATAAATGCCTGCTAAATTATGAAGATATAGGTCCATGCTAGTGTTTTAATAAAATTTTTAGAAATGTTAACCAACATACATTTTTACTAATATTAAAGAAGTTATTTCTGTGTGTCCCTTGCTCCTTTTTTAAAATTTAATATAAATAGGAAATTGACTAGGAAGAAACAATTCATGTCTCAAACTATTCATTTACAATGTATTCAATTTGCCACCAGCATCTGATGAATCTGCCATATATTACGCACAGTTCCCCAGGGCTTGAGAACTGTGGAACTGCTCCCAGGAAAACTGTGCCACTGCCTCAACAAACACTTTCAGTCTAGGCCACTGAGGTACTCACAGATATCACTGACACTGATTAAAGCTGAAGAAATCACACTGAGATATACTGCTACATTCATCCACAACCAAAACTGAAGCACCCTACTCAAGCAACACTACAGGATACACTTTTGGGAAATTTTCTTTACATAAGCCATTCTATAAGATTGGAAGGGGTGACTCTTCAACAAACACACAGATAACCATGTAGGGACGAATAAAAAAAAAAAGAAAAAAAAGAAAGAAAGAAAAACCAAGAAATCATTACTTCTCAAAGGAACACAGTAATCTTCTAGTAATAGATGCACCCTCAAAAGAAAATCTTTGTTTTCTTAAAAAAAATTATTTTTAGGCCAGTTGCAGTGGCTCACGCCTGTAATCCCAGCACTTTGGGAGGCTGAGGTGGGTGGATCACGAGGTCCAGAGATGGTGACCATCCTGGCCAACATGGTGAAACCCCATCTCTACTAAAAATACAAAAAATTAGCTAGGCATGGTGGCGCGCGCCTGTAGTCCCAGCTACTCGAGAGGCTGAGACAGGAGAATTGCTTGAAACTGGGAGGCGGAGGTTGCAGTGAGCCAAGGTCGCGCCATTGCACTCCAGCCTGGCACCTGGTGATGGAGTGAGACTCTGTCTCAAAAAAAAAAAAAAGAAAAAAAAGAAAAGAAAAAAGAAATTATTTTTTAAAAACTCAGTGAAATACAAAAGAACATAGGTAGGTCATTCAACAAAATTGGAAAAATAATTTATGATTTGTATGAGAAATGTAATGAAGAGATAGATATCACACACACATAAACAAATAGAAAACTTAGAGCTGAAGTTTTCAATGGATGAAATAAAAATGCAATTAAAACCTTCAACAACAAATTGGAGCAGAAGAAAAACCTTCTGAATTCAAAGATGTCTTTTGAAATAACAAGACAATAAAGAAAAAAGAATACAAAAGATGAAAAAAAGCCTCCAGGCACTATTACAAACAACAAGAACAACAACAAAACAAAAACCTGAACATATCCCAAGGCATTGAAGCTCAAAGGTCCCCAAATAAATTAAATAGATTCAGCCTCAAAAGTTTCTTTTGTAGATCCATTACCATCAAACTGTCAAAAGTCAAAGATCTTTAGAAAAAAACTGGCAGTAGTAAAGCCATGTTATGAGACTTAAGGACACTAACGTCATTAGGGTCCCTGAAAATGAGTATAATAAATTCTTTAAAAGTTCTGTTAAAAGTCAAAGACAGAGATTTTGAAAAGCAGCAACAGAAAAGTCTCAAGTCACATATAAAAAAATATCTTTTAGACTAATAAGATATTTCTCAGGGGAAGCCTTACAGGCCAGAGAAAATGGATGAGGTACTAAAAAGGATAAAATTTAAAAAATAAAAACTTGCCAATCAAGCATACCTTATCCAGCAAAATTATCCTTCAGATATGAAGGAGAAACAATTTTTTTCCTAGACAAGCAAAATCTGAGGGAATTCATAACTACTAGACTAATCTTTTAAGAAATGCTTAAGGGAGTCCAACATGTAGAAGTGAAAAGATGATAATTATAGTAATAAAACATGCAAATAAATAAACTTACTGGCAGAGTGGATACACAGAGGCAAAGACAAAAAATAAGCCTACCAAAATGAACCAAAATACAAAGATATACAAAATACAAGGATACACAAAAGGACAGAAAACAAATAACAAAATAACAGATGAGTCATCTCCTATCAATAATAACCTTAAATGTATTAGATTAAGTACTTCAATTAGAAGATATACTAGCTGAACAGAAATAAAAAAGATCCAACTATATACCACTTATAAGAAACTTACTTCACCTGTAAAGACACATGCAGACTGGAAATGAAGAAATTTAAAATCACATATTCTATTTAAAAGGAGGACAAAAGTGAGGAGTAGCTATTTTAATATCAAATATACTAGGCTTTAAGTTAAAAATTGTGAAGGGAGACAAAGAAGATAAGTATATAATGATTAAGGGGTTAGTTCAACAAGAGAATATAACAATCATAAATACATAGGTACTCCACTCAGGAGTGCCCAGATATATACAGCAAATATTATTAAATCTGAAGGGACAAATAGAACCTAGTAAAATAAATCTGAGGACTTCAACACTTCAATCTCAGCATTAGGCATATCTTCTAGATGGAGAATGAACAAAGAAATGTTGAGTTTAAATTGCACTACAGACCAAATGGACCTAACAGATGCTTATAAAGCATTTTGTTCAATAACTGCAGAGTACACATTGTTTTCCTCACACATGGAACATTTTCAGGATAGATTATATGTTAGGCCACAAAACAAGTGGCAACACATTTTAAATATTAAAATCACATCAAGTATTTTTGATAACTACAGTGGAATAAAACTAGACATGAATAACAAAAGGAAATTTTTAAAAAGTACAAATACATACAAATTAAACAACATGTCCCCAAGTGAATAAAGGGTCAAGGAAGAAATTAAGAAAGAAATTATTATTTTTTGCAACAAATATAAATAGAAATAAACATATGCAAATCTTTGGCACTCAGCAAAAGTATTATGTAGAAGAAAATTTTTAACAATAAACACCTGTATCAAAGTAGAAAGATTTCAAATAAACAACCAAATGATGTACCTTAAGGAACAAGAAAAGCAAAAGCAAAATAAATCCAAAATTAGTAGAAGAAAAGAAAAAAGAAAAATTACAGCAAAAATAAACAAAATGGAGACTAAAAATATACAAGAGGCAAGATAAACTAAAGTCGGTTTTTTGAAAAAACAAACAAAACCGACAACTCATTAGCTAGATAAAAGATAAACAGAGGCTACTACAAACAAATGTATGCCAACAACGTTGAAAACCTTGAGGCAGTAGATATATTCCTGGGCATATATAACCTATCAGGATTTAGCCAGGTAGAAATAGAAAACCTGAAGAAACAAATAATGAGTAATGAGATTGAATCAATAATAAAAAGTTTAATAAAAAAGACCCCAGGACTGAATGATTTCAATACTGAATTCTACCAAACATTTAAATAACTAACACCAATTCTTTTGAAACTATTCAAAAATATTAAAGGTGGAATAATTCTTCTAAACTTATTCTGTGTAGCCACTATTCCAATATAGAAACCAGACAAGGACACAACAGAAACAGGAAACTAAACAAAATTAAACAAGCCAATGTCTCTGATGAGCATAGATGCAAAAATCTGAAACAAAATCCAACAGCACATCCAAAAGATTATACACCAGGCTCAAGTGGAATTTATCCCACGAATGCAAGGATGGCTCAACATATGCAAATTAATAAATGTGATACACCACATCAACAGAATGAAGAACAAAAACCATATAATTGCCTTAATACATGCAGAAAAAGCCTTTGATAAAATTTAATAGTACCATAAGTCCTAGCAAGAACAATTAGGCAAGAGAAAGTAACGAAGGTCATCCAAATAAAAAAGGAATATATCAACTTGTTCCTATTTGCAGATGGCATCATCTATATAGAAAACCCTAAAGAGTCCATCAAATAATTCTTACAACTAATAAACAAATTCAGTAAAGTTGCAGGATACAAAATAAACGTACAAAAATCAGTAGTGTTTCTCTAATGAGAAGAAAGACAACATACTAGAATCTCTGGGACACAGCTAAGGCAGTGGGAAGTAGGAAATTTATAGCATTGAATGCCCACATCAAAAAGTTAAAAGATCTTGACTTAAAAACTTAACATTACTGCTAAAAAAAAAAAAAAAAAATAGAGAACAAGAGCAAACCAACTCCAAAGCTAGCACAAGACAAGAAATAATCAAAATTAGAACCAAACTGAAGGAGATTAAGACACAGAAAAACCATTCAAAAGATAAATAAATCCAGGAATTGGTTTTTTTAAAGAAATATTAAAATAGACAGCTAGCTATTCCAATAAAGAATAAAGAGAAAAGCTCAAAATAAACACAGAAGTCATAAAGGAGATATCACCAATGACCTCATAGAAATACAAATAAACATCAGAGAATATTATGAACATCACTATGCACATAAACTGGAAAATCTAGGAAAAATAGATAAATTCCTGGACACATACACCAGCCCAAGACTGAGCCAGGAAGAAATTAAATCCCTGAATGGACCACTAAAAAGCTCTGAAATTCAATCAGTAGTAAATAGCCTACCAACCAAAAAAAGCTGAGGACCAGATGGATTCATGGCTGAATTCTACAGATATACAAGGAAAAGCTGGTAGCATTCTCGCTGAAACTACTCCAAAAAATTGAGGAAGAGGGACTCCTTCTTAACTCATTCTATGGGACCAGCATCCTTCTGATGCCAAAACCTGGCAGAGACACAACAGAAAAAGAAAACTTTAGGTCAATACCCTTGATAAACATTGATTCAGAAATTATCAACAAAATACCTACAAATTGAAATTAGTAGCACATCAAAACCTTATACACCATAATCAAGTAGACTTTATCCCTGGGATGCAATGCTGGTATAATCTATGCAAATCAATAAACATGATTCATCACATAAACCAAACTAAAGACAAAAACCATATGATTATCTCAACAGATGCAGAAAAAGCTTTGATAAAATTCCATATCCTTTCATGTTAAAAACTCTCAATAAACTAGGTATTGAAAGAATGTATCTTAAAATAATAAGAGCCATCTATGACAAACCTACAGCAAACCATCATACTGACTGGGCAAAAGCTGGAAGCATTCCCCTTGAAAACTATCATAAGACAAGGATGCCCTCTCTCACTACTCCTATTCAACATAGTTTTGGAAGTCCTGGACAGAGCAATGAGGCAAGAAAAAGAAACAAAAGGTGTCCAAATAGGAAGAGAGGAAGTCAAACTATCTCTGTTTTCAGATTACATAATTTGATCTAGAAAACCCCATTGTCTCAGTCCAAAAACTCCTTGAACTGATAAACAACCTCAGCAATGTCTAGGCCAAAATAATTAACATACAAAAATCACTAGCATTCCTATACACCAACAGTCAAGCTGAGAGCCAAATCAGAAATGCAGTCGCATTCACAATTGCCACAAAAAGAAAAAATTACCTGGGAATACAGCTAACTAGGGAGTTAAAAGATCTCTACAAAGAGAAATACGAAACACTGCTCAAAGAAATCAAGGATGACACAAACAAATGGAAAAGTATTCCATACTCATGCATAGGAAGAATCAGTATTGTTAAAATGGTCATACTGCCCAAAACAATTCATAGATTCAATGTTATTCCTATACATTTATGAATAACATTCTTCACAGAACTAGAAAAAACTATTTTAAAATCCATATGGAGCCAAAAAGAGCCGGAATAGCCCAGATAATCCTGAGCAAAAAAGAACAAAACTAGAGATATAATGCTACCCAACTTCAATGTATATTACAAAGCTATAGTAATCAAAACAGCATGGTACTCCTACATAAATGAGACACATAGACCAATGGAAGAAAATAAAGAGCCCAGAAATAAAACCACACATCTACAACTATCTGATCTTCCACAAAGCTGACAAAAACCAAGCAATAGAGAAATAAATCTCTATACAATAAACGGTGCTGGCACAACTAGCTAGCCATATGCAGATTAAAACTGAATCTTTCTTATGCCATATACAAAATAATAACTCAAGATGGCTTAAAAACTTAAGTGTAAAACCCAAAACTATGTAAACTCAGGAGGACAATCTAGGCAATACAATTCTGAATATAGGACTGAGCAGAGATTTCATGACAAAAATGTCAAAAGCAATTGCAACAAAAGCAAAAATTGACACATGGGATCTAATTAAACTGAAGTGCTTCTGCACTGCAAAAGAAACTATCAACAGATTAAACAGACATTCTACAAAATGGGAGAGAATTTTGGAAAACTATACATCTGACAAAGGACTAAAATCCAACCTCTGTAAAGAGCTTAAAGAATTTCAAATGAAAATACAAATAACCCTATTAAAAAGTTGGGAAAATACATGAATGGACACTTTTCAAAAGAAGACAAATACATGATCAACAAGCATATGAAAAGAAAACTTTCAATATTACTGATCATTTGAGAAGTGCAAATCAAAATTACAATGAGATACCATCTCACGCCAGTCAGAATGGCTATTACTAAAAAGTAAAAAAATAATAGAAGCTGGTGAGTTTTTGGAGAAATTTACACTTCCACACTGTTGGTGGGAATGGAAATTAGTTCAACCATTGTGGGAAACAGTGTGACAATTCTTCAAAGACCTAAAGACAAAATACCATTTGAACCAGTCATCCCATTACTGGGTATATACCCAAAGAAATATAAATTTTTCTGTCACAAAAACACATACACGTGTATGTTCACTGCAGCACTATTCACTATAGCAAAGACAAGGAATCAACCTACATGCCCATCAGTGATAGACTGGATAAAGAAAATGTGGTACATATACACCATGGATACTATGGAGCCATAAAAAAGAACAAGATTATGTCCTTTGCAAGAACATGGGTGGAGCTGGAGGCCATTATCCTTAGTAAACTAATGCAGAAACAGAAAACCAAATACCATATGCTCTCATTTATAAGTGGGAGCTAAAAGATGAGAACAAGTAGATAGATAGAGGGGAACAACAGACACTGGCGCCTACTGGACTGTGGAAGGCGAGGAGAGGAAGAGAATCAGAAAAAATAACTAATGAGTACTAGGGCCTAATAACTGTGTGTTGAAGTAATCTGTATAAAAAACCTCCATGACACAAATTTACCTGTATAACAAACTTACACATGTACCCCTGAATTTAAAAGTAAAAAAAAAATAAAAATCAATAGTGTTTCTATATGCTAATAGTGTACTATCTGAAAAAGAAATCAAGAAAACAATCCAATTTACAATAGCTACAAAAGACACCCAGGAATAAATTCAACAAAGAAGGTAAACAATCTCTATAATAAAAAACTGTTAAAATATTGATAAAAGAAATTGTACAGACCCACACAAATACAGAAAGACATCCCATGTTCATGAATTGGAAGAATAAACATTGTTAAAATTATTGTACTAACCCCCAAAATCTGTAGATTCAATGCAATCCTATCAAAATACCAATGACATTCTTCACAGATATAGAAAAAAAATCCTAAAATTTGTATGGAACCACAGAAGGCCTGAATAGCCAAAAACATCCTGAAACAAACAAACAAACAAACTGGAAGAATCACATTACCTGACTTCAAATTATACTACCAAGTTATAGTAACTAAAATAGTTTGATACTGTCATAAAGACTGACAGATAAATCAATAGAACAGAATAGAGAACCCGTAAATAAATCTATGTACAGTAAGTCCTCACTTACCATCGATAATTCGTTCTTGGAAACTGTGGCTGTAAGAAAAATGATGTGTAAAAAAATCATTTCTTTTCTCATCAATGTTATAACAAAATGAAATTGAATCAAACAACATTATCCAAGGACCTGCAGTATGTTGTTCCATTTAAAGTTACGGGTTTTCAGACCCCATTGACAATACTGTGAGGACTTACTGTATTTACAGCTAACTGATTTTTGATAAAGATGCCTAGAACATAAATTGGGGAAAAGACAAACCTCTTCAATAAATAGTGCTGAGAAAAAAAGGATATTCATATGAGGAAGAATGAACCTAAACTTATATCTCTAGCCATATACAAAAATCAACTCAAAATGGGTTAAAGACCTAAATGCAAGCTCTAAAACTATTAAACAATTAGAAGAATACATCTGAGAAACACTTCAGGACATTGGTCTGGGCAAAGATTTTATGAAAAAGACCTTAGAAGCTTAGGCAACCAAAGTAAAAATACACAAATGGGGATTACACCAAACTAAAAAGCTTCTGTATAGCAATGCAAAAACAAAAAAAACAAAAACAAAAAAACAAACAAACAAAAAAACAGTGATGAGACACCTCACAAAAGTGAAAAAATATTTTCAAACTATTTATCTGACAAAGGATACCCAGAATATACAAGGACCTCAAACAACTCAACAAAAATGAAAAAAAGAAACATTCTAGTTAAAAGATGTACAGATAATCTGAACAGACATTTTTCAAAAGAAGGCAGATGATGGTTGACAAATATAATAAAAAATGCTCAACATCGCTGACCACCAGGAAAATACAAAATCAAAACCACAGCGAGATATAATGTCACCCTAGTTAGAAGGGCTATTATCAAAATGATAAAAAATAACAAATGCTGGCAATTATGCAAGGAAAAAGAAACTCTTCTCTTTTTTTAAATTTTTTTTATTTTTCTGCTTCAACCTCCCAAAGTGCTGGGATTACAGGCGTGAGGAAAAAGGAACTCTTATACAGTGTGGTTGGGAATATAAATTAGTACAGCCATTATGAAAAGCAGTATGGTTTCCTCCTCAAAAAATAAAAAGTAGAACTATTGTATGATTCAGCAATCCCACTGCTGGATACAAATCCTCAGAAAAGGAAATCAGTATGTCAAAGAAATATTTGTACTCTCATGTTTATTGCAGCACTATTCACAATAACTAAAATATGTAATTAGTCTAGGTTTCCATCAATGGATAAATGGATAAACTGTGGTGTATATACATAATGGAATACTAATCAGCCATTTTAAAAATGAAATTCTTCCATTTGTGGCAACATGAGTAAATCTGGAGGATGTTACCTTAAGTGAAATAAATCAGGCACAGAAAGATAAATACCACATGTTCTCAGTCATATGTGAAACCTAATAAAATTTGATCACAGAAGTAGAAAGTAGAATACTGGATACCAGAGGCAGGAGAGGGTAGGGGAAGGAAAAGCTGGAAATAGATTGGTTGATAGATGTCAAATTATAGCTAGATATGAAAACTACATCCTAGTATTCTATACCACTGCAGGATAACTGCAGTTATAATAATTTATTGTATATGTTTAAATAGCTAGAAGAGAAGATTTTGAATGGTTTTTAACACAAAGAAATGATAAATGTTTGAAGTGATAGATATGGTAATTACCGTGATTTCATCATTTCATATTGTATTGAAATATTACACAGTATCCCATAAATATTACATTTATGTAATGTGTTAAATAAAAAAATATATTAGGTAAGAGAACTTCTCCTTCAACCCCTAGTCTGTGACTTTTCTGTTCTTTCCTAGGTAATATTGTTAGTAATATTGTCACATTGTCACAATATCTACTTGGTTATCTTATATAATCATACATCACATGTAAGATGTATCTCTATATATATATATACACGGAAGGTATATATTATTATGCATTACATATAATAATTAAGCTTACAACTCCATTTAAAGGTAAAATTACTCCCTCATCCTCTAGGGGAAACTTGCCTTGAGGAAGGAATATTGGTTTTGCCTCTCTTTCTTTCTCACTTCCTTCTCTGCGGTTGGGCTGCTGTTTGCAGCTCTCTTAGGGGATGTGGGGACAGAAGCCCATAGGGAGCATCTCTTCCTTGTGTTAGCTTTGTCTAGAACTGTTGTGCCTGATTTTGTGCCCTCAGAGCCAGCAGAGTTTAGAAGGAGGTCAATCTCTCTCAGGGACTCCCTCATGTGTACTTTGAGGACCTCTGATCTCTGGGGCTCTGGTTTGCAATCTCCTGATTTCAGTGAGTGCTTCTGGCTGGGCTTATATATGTGAAGATCCTGGGAATCTTGAAGTTCACCTCCAGCTTCTGTTCAGTTAACATCTCTTTTCCAGATGTTTTTTGAAAAAGACTTAATACAGTACACAGAAAATGTGTTGTTTGCCCCAACCTGACCAAATGCAGCTGAGGCCAGGCCCTGCTCTGTTGCCTACACCTGGGTTCACCTAGATTTTGTATCTGGAGTTCCCACTCAGGGCCCGGGGCGGGCGTTGCCCTGTGTCATAGTTGTAAGGATCATAGAAAATCTTCCTGCAAGATCCCACTGAAGCTGTTTTCTCTCGATTTAAGTTGCAAGAGGAAAACCTCTTCCCAAATAAATCCTCTCAAAAGTCTTCCTCTTGGATTTATAAGACTTGTTCTCCCACATTTTTTTTTGACAAGTTTGTGAACTGGACTGGGATTTTATATATTTGTACTTTAGTATCTCAGAAACTTCAAGTAACTATCTCATTGCATATTATATTGTGTGTGTGTGTAATCAAAATTGCAAGTGTTTAAATAAAACAAATCATCTTTTCATGTAATGCATTATTTAAAGCAGAAAATAACTAATGTAGAATGAATTCTATTGAGAAAATAATATCAACTTCTTATCTAGTTACTGTCTGATAAATACTTAAAGAACAACATTCTTTTTCTAGTCAGTAAATGAAAAATCACTGGTGAGGTCTTGCAATAAAAACAGTATGAGATAAGCCAGTGTTAAAATTCCAGCTTACTTCGAATATTATAGTCAAAGCCAAAAGAAGAATAAGCTCTTGTTAACCTCAGTGCAATTTTATCTCGAAGGTATTATATTTCATCCTTCTCATTTTTATTCACAAAAATGTCAAGAAAACATCTATAAAGCAGATGAAAATATGAAAATATGCTGCCTCTCTTATATACACAGATTTCTTCACAAGTCCTTTCTTATTCCCAATACAGCTTTTCATGTTAGAGTTAGATTCATCCAAATTTTTGAGTAGCAGAAGCTGCTCTAACATCAGGTGAAAACCAGATCTCTTTATAAGAAATAATGGAGAAAATTTTTTTGAAAAAAGACCAAAGAACAAGGGAAAAAAAAAAGAACAAAGTAGAATCAGCATGTCAAAAAGAGACCATGAATAGTGATGAGAGATAAAAGACATGTCTAAAAAATATGTAATGAACAACTCCCTTTGACTAATAATGTAGACATTATTAGTGAAGGAGACATTCAAGGAAAGAGAAAAAGAAGGTCTTGATTGCCATATTTAAACTAATTGGAGTAAGTTCGAGAAGTGATTTTCAAAGGTCTGCTGCTGTGTGTACAAACTTGTAGCGTCTTAAAAGAAGCTGGAGCTCAGAGCTTTGTGCATGATGTTTGTGTTTTGTTTTGTTTTGATTTGTTTTGTTTCATTTGTTTTATTACTTTTGAGATGGTGAAGCCAGCACTTTAGGCTGGAATGAGTGATTTTCAAGAACTCTGGATAGAAATCGTACTATTATCATGAAAACTCTACTTGTCCCATGCAAATTATCTGACAGGCGCCAAACATAATAAAACAGGAGTATTCAGTAAAATTTACTCTTTTTCACCATTTTTCCCTTTGCAAGGGCCACAGAACTTTCCTCCTAACCCTCTAAGTTTTGGTAAAAAATAAATTTACAAAAGGCAGAGAAGAAAAGGCATACCAATTTATTTAATGTGTGTACACCAGAGCCCTTGGAATGAAGACCCAAAGGCACAGGAGAAATTATCTATTTTTTTGCTTGGGCTCAACAAAAAGTGGACAGCCATGTAGAAATATGATCGGACAAAAAGTGTGTGATCTAATGCTAATAGTTTGAGTGGGGGAACCCAGCCAGGCCTGTTCATCTAGATTCCCATTGGCTTCTGTGAGCAGCATTCCTTCCCTCTGGGGATGGGGCAGGAACCTTTCTGGAATGGGCATCTTATAACCTATCATCAAACAAGGCAGGTCACAGAATTTCTTTCTGGCCATTTTTTATAGAGAGAGGGCTAAAGGAAGACTAGTTTAATATTTTTAGTTTCATGACTGGCTTTGGAGAAAAGCAGTTCTGATTTCTATGACCTGCCTTGCGGATGATTCTGGTTTCTACAGCTACCCTTGGGGAAGAATGGAACTGAGAGACAGGAGGGCAGAAAGAGGTCAGAGAAAAACCTTTTACTTCTGAAGGTATTGTAGAGAACTTCATTTTGTGGTATTGTTTTTGGGGTCCCGACACTGAATGGTAGTCCTAAGAAGGACAAAACAAGTTTTAGGTTAGAAAATACCTTCTTGCTATTGTATTTGCTGGAAACCAAAATATGATTCTCCAAAATATACTTCTTTGGTATATTTCAAGTTGTTTATTCACAGAAGCTGAATAGCTTTGAAAAGCTATTGCTTTGTAAAATAAATTTACATTTATCTATGTTAGTAAAGCAAACAGGAGACACAAGCAGAGGCTTTCTCTGAGATTACTTTATCCAGATCTAGGAAAAATGAACTCACAGAAAAAGAGACAGAAGCCTGACATTTTCAAGTTCTGACAGAGAAACTGTTACCACAAGCTGCCTTCTATTCTCTCTGAGGACTGTATCTGTGAGACTTCATCTGCATAACAAGACAGACTTTGCCCTCCCTGTCTTTCCTCTGCTCACCCTCCCACGTCCCCACCGTCCCCGAGAAGCCCCAAGTCCTTATTCCTCTCTGTATGGTATACAACTTTAGTCATCTGGCCCTTCTTTGAGTCTATTTTGTGTGGTACCCCTACACATGAGCATGTAATGAACTTGTATGCCTTTTCTCCTGTTAATCTGTCTATTGTTAGTTGATTTTATAGAGTCAACTTATTAAACATTCATATGGGGGAGGAAATTTCCTTTCCCTTTACATATCCACGAAAACTTTCCTAGAGTGCATAGTTGTGTTATGCCAGATTGGTAGTCAGAAGAGGTTTGTATATCTTACGTGCATTTTCCACAAGGAAGAGTGCCTTTTAAGTCCAAATAGCATTGCTCTGAAAATTAGGAAAATTGTTCGCTTCTTCAACACTTTCTACACAAAGATTCCTGGGGCATTTCATCAGAGTAGCCCAGAACTGCTAATTTTAGCCAATTGAATACTCCCCTGCTTGACAAAGCTTTTTGACACCTTTTGGGTTTTCTAAACCAGATGTGTTTTTTTTAACACCTGTACTGTAAATAAGAGCACTTTTTAAATGACAATTTAATAGCCAGTGGTTAACAATGTATTGCCTAAGATAGCTATTATATTAAATAGACAGGTATACAAAGTCTCTTCTGTTCATTCTTTTATATGATCTGCTTGTGATCTTTGCATTTTTTGTTTGTTTGTTTTGCCCAAGATTCATTGGACACAAGAGAGTTTTAATTTCAGAAAATAATATTTTTGTACTTCCTTTTAAATATGTGACTTGGAAGCAGGCTTTTGGGTATGAGCATATGTAGCAGTAATTGTTGAAGGTGACTACCAAAACTGATGACATACAAAGCACTTTGTAAGTAAAAGATGCTGACACTTCTTGGTAATGGCGGGAAAATTAATAACACAGAAAATAATAGTCACATTTATACTTATGCTTGCATAAGTTCTACCATTTAGGAGTTCTCAAAAAGAAATTAAAAAGAAGAGAAACAGGATAATAAAAAAGATAATTTATCTGGGGAATGTCTTTGATCTGGCTTTCACATATACACAGACATTCTCATCTCAAAAGCAGTCATCAGAAAAGGGATCTCTTTCTTGAATCCACATTAGATAAATGCTGTATTAATCCATTTTCATGCTGCTGATCAAGAAATATCCAAGACTGGGCAATTAATAGAGAAAAAGAGGTTTAATGGATTCACAGTTCCATGTGGCTGGGGAGGTCTCACAATCATGGCAGAAGGTGAAAGGCACATCTTACATGATGGCACATAAGAGAGAATGAGAACTAAGCTAAAGGGGTTTCCTCTTATAAAGCCATTAGACCTCATGAGACTTATTCACTACCAGGATAGTAAGGGAGAAACTGCCCACATTATTCATTTGTTTCCCACCAGGTCCCTTTCACAACATGTGGGAATTATGTGAGCTACAATTCAAAATGAGATTTGGGTGGGACACCGCCAAACCATATCATTCTGCCCATGGCTGCTCCCAGAACTCATGTCCTCACATTTCAAAACCAATTATGCCTTCCCAACAGTCCCTCAAAGTTTTAACTCATTTCAGTATTAACTCAGAAGTACACAGTTGAGACAAGGCAAGTCCCTTCCACCTAGAAGCCTATAAAATCAACAGCAAGTTAGTTACTTCCTAGATACAATGGGGGTACAGGCATTGAATGAATACAACCATTCCAAATGGGAGAAATTGGCCAAAATGAAGGGACTACAGGCTGATGAAAGTCCAAAATCCAGCTGGGCAGACAAATCTTAAACCTTCAAAATTATCTCCTTTGACTCCATGTCTCACATCCAGGTCATGCTGATGCAAGAGGTGGGTTCCCATGGTCTTGGGCAGCTCCACCCCTATGGCTTTGCAAGGTACAGAATCCATCCCAGCTGCTTTCATGGGCTGGTATTGAGTGCCTACAGCTTTTTCAGGCACACAGTGCAAGCTTTTAGTGGATCTACCATTCTGGGGTCTTGAGGATTGTGACCCTCTTCTCACAGCTTCACTAGGGAGTGAAGCCTTCTACCCTATATTTCCCTTACTCACTGCCTTAGCAGAGGTTCTCCATGAGGGCCCTGCCCCTGCAGCAAACTTCTGCCTGAACATCCAGGCATTTACATACATGCTCTGAAATCTAGGCGGAGGTTCCCAAACCTCAATTTTTTAATTCTGTGCAACTGTAGGCTCGACAACACATGGAAGCTGCCAAGGCTTGGGGCTTGCACCCTCTGAAGCCATGGCCCAAGCTGTACCTTGGCCCATTTTAGCCGTGACTAGAGTCACTGGGACACAGGGTACCACATCTCTAGGCTGCACACCGCACTGGGTCCCTAGGCCTGGCCCATGAAACCATTATTTCCTCCTAGGCCTCCAGGCCTGTGATGGGAGGGGCTTGCACAAAGGTCTGTGACATGCCCTGAAGACATGTTCTCCATTGTCTGGGCGATTAACATTTGACTCCTTATTAGTTATGCAAAGTTCAGCAGCCAGCTTGAATATCTCACCAGAAAATGAGTTTTTCTTTTCTATTGCATTGTCAGGCTGCAAATTTTCTGCACTTATATGCTCTGTTTCCCTTTTAAAATTGGATACTTTTTAACAGCACCCAGGTCACATCTTGAATGTTTTGGTGCTTAGAAATTTCTTCCACCAGATACCCTAAATCATCACCCTCAAGTTTGAAGTTCCACAAATCTCTAGGGCAGAGGCAAAATGCTACCAGTCTCTGCTAAAACACAGCAAGAGTCACTTCACGTTTACTCCAGTTCTCAACAAGTTCCTCATCTCCCTCTGAGACCACCTCAGCCTGGATTTCATTGTCTATATCATTACCAGCATTTTGGTCAAAGCCATTCAACAAGTCTGTAGAAAGTTCCAAACTTTCCCACATTTTCCTGTCTTCTTCTAAGCCCTCCAAATTGTTTCAACCTCTTTGTGTTACCCAGTAACAAAGTCACTTCCACATTTTTGGGTATCTTTACAACAGCATCCCACTCTACTGGTACCAATTTACTGTATTAGTCTGTTTTCATGCTGCTTATAAAGACATACTTGAGACTAGGTCATTTAGAAAGAAAAAGAGGTTTAATGGACTCACAGTTCCATGTGGCTGGGGAGGCCTCACAATCATGGCAGAAGGTGAAAGGCACGTCTTACATAGTGGCAGACAAGAGAGAATGAGAACAAAGTGAAAAGAGTTTCCCCTTATAAAACCAGCAGATCTCATAAGTCTTATTCGCTACCACAAGAACAGTATGGGGGAAACTGCCCCCATGATTCAATTATGTCCCACAGGGTCCCTCCCACAACATGTGGGAATTATGGGATTTACAATTCAAGATAAGATTTGGGTGAGACACAGCCAAACCACATCAAATGTAATGTCTAAAATAATAACTAACCAGAGATGCCAGTTCATTATGAAAATGTTTAAACTTCTAAGTATTTTGAAATTATTAACTTATATTTTATAT
Source organism: Cacajao melanocephalus (assembly GCA_963573385.1). NCBI lineage: Eukaryota > Metazoa > Chordata > Mammalia > Primates > Pitheciidae > Cacajao > Cacajao melanocephalus. The sequence continues at coordinate 36,322 of CAUYLG010023237.1, read as the reverse complement.
TGCTTTTACTTATTTATACTAAGCAACAAAAGTAAATGAGCATATTTAAAAACAGAAGAAATCTGAAATAACCCACAAAGCAGCCAAAAAGGAGTTGCAAATGTAACCCTACAGGGGAGAGTTCCAGTATGAGGAATATGTTGCTATTGGAATGACATGGGGAAACATGCATAGAACTAGTCCTCACACAAGTTATTTTTTCATATCAAACAACTTTTTTTTTTGGCCAATAGATGGTATTTTATGACTCACCTTTACATTCCAAAGTAGTTTCCATTTGCTTTTAAAGCTCATGGGTATGGCACTAAAAAACTTATTTCATTCTTCTCTTAAGCTTAATTAAGTTTTAGAAAGAACATCAAGTAGATGAACACATAGGAAACTGATAAAAACAATACCTATTTAGAAAAGTGGCACTGAAAATATTTTCATTTGTTATAGAACAGTATTAAGTTACTAGTGCTAAAATCAAAGCTACCTGCTCACCAGATCCTTTTTATTTCTTCCTGGACACATAACCAAACTACATGTCTAGTCTCATTGTGATTAAGTGGGACCATGTAACTGAGTTCTGGCCAGTGAAATGCAGGCAATCATAATGCAGGCATTTTTAGGACTGGCCTCTCCTGGAAATATCTAGAGAAAGAACCCACACCCTTGCGGGAGCCCCAGGTTTTAGGAGGTGGCAGAACCATACATGAAAGTAGCCTGAATCCCTGTATAATTTCATGGTGGACGTTGCCAAAGGATGCCACTCACACTGGAACATCTGCACTGGATATTGTATGGATACAAAATTAAACAATTATTGTGATAAGCCTCTGTGATAATGGGTTTGTTTGTTAGAGGGGTTAGCCAATATAAAACTAGAAATTTCTTTTTGCTGTCTTGAAATATTTATAAGAATCACTCAGCTTTGAAAAGAAACTAGAGTTATGTATCTCAAATGGGATGAATGACATGGGAAGACATACACATGTATGTGTATTATTATTTAATACAAGGCTCCCTGTCTTCCCTTGCTATTGCTCATCAACTTTTAAAAGGCTTAGCTTATAAAATGAGACCCAGATTTTTGACAACTACATACATGCACTCCTAAATCAGAGTGGCATAAGGTGCAAAAAGAAGGGCCCCAGTTGGATTATCTAATCAATTATTTTCAAAGAAACAGTCTGTGCGCTGGCACAGGATTATACCCAATTGCCAAAGTTATTGCACAAAGGAATTGTTTGTCTTCTTTCTTGAATTCTATGTCTGGTCACAATCTTAGACTATCCAGAAAGTGGCATGCTGACCACTCAATTTAATTAAAGAAAATATTCTAATAAAGTTCTCAAACATTCCAGCATCTGCCACCCATACTTCTAACAATAGTGGCAGAGCAGAGAGAATAAGAAGCTGCCCAAATTGTATCATGTCTCACATAGTACATGATACAATACAGTGAGATCTGATGTATGTTTCATTTTTAACTACTTAATTCCTACAATATTTTGTGGTGATAAATACATCTGGGGAAATCCTCCTGAATTAGGTTCTAGCAGTTGACTCACAAACCTGGGCCAGTATCTATGTGATGAGTACAATTCCTCTTAAAAAGCATAGAATAAGGCCATTGAAATGCAAGCTTGGATTTCCTATAGCAAAACCAGGACTGGTTGGAAAGTGTTTTGATGACATATGCTCCCTGAATCCATCAGGGCAGCCTCGAGAAGGGGGAAGATTCTGGATAAGATGAATAGCTCCTTGAAGAATAATGCCTGCAGCTGATGTCATCTTAGTCTTGGGGTTGGGCCTCCTCATTGGATGGCTGGGAGCATAAAATGCCAGTCTGACCACTGCTAACCTTATAAGAGATGGATCATTTTACTGCTTAATAGAGAACTTCTCCAGAGGTCTTTAAGTGAAAGTGGTTATAATCTAATCGGAAGTTAAGAGTTGTGTCTCCTATTTTTTTCCAACTCTTCTTTTAATGACTAAACTGTTTCCTTAAAAATATGCTTGTATATAAAACAAAAAGAAAAAAAATATGCTTGTATATATACAAGACACCTCCCATTTCACAATAACAATGACACAATGCTTTTCACAATAACAATGACTTTTTATCATTAACTTATTAGATCTTTGCCTTGTTGGCTAGATTATACTTTCTTTAGATTAAGAACTATTGTATATATTATTTATGCTCTAGGGTTTTGAGGAAATTTAGTGATTATTATAGATTCTAGTTTTGGAATCAACACAGCAGAAATAATAATAAGGTCCAAATTTGGAAAAAATAAAAAAAATTTTGAAGAAAAATCAAAAAGTAAAGTTATGTAATATCACAACATAGCCTTTCAAAATATAATCTCTTCTATGTGAATTTAACACACAGTTTAAAAGACACTACATATGTTTGGATAGACCTTAAAGAGAATATGGGATATTTGATAGACTGACAGCAGATTAAGTATTGTTTATGTTTGGTTTTCTTTCATTTCTTCTCTTCTGTCTGATAGAGGTTTCCTTATTTGAAAGAAAATGTTTGCTTCCTTTTAGCCAGTCGATGGGGCCAGTAAAAATCTAAAAATTATATCTGCATCTAAGGATAATATTTAAGAATGAGAGAATGACATTGAGAAACATTTGTGTATAATTTTGAAGCCCATTTCTAACGTAAGATATATAGTATAAATAGCATTTCTTTTTAGGTGAGGTTTATATTTCTAAAAGGAGTACTGATAAATGTGTGTTAATGCTTTAAAATGTTCAGTTTGAATGAAACTTACATTTTATGTTTTCTTTTCTAAATGAAATCAGAAGACACATTCCATAACCATTCATTTAGTACTCCTCCATAAAGTGTTCTAACCTTTTTCACTACTTTTCTTATCATTACATATTTTTTGCTGTCATATACTATCAAAAGATTCTCCTGTAAAATTAGGATTTTCTAAATCAATTACAATATTAGTTGCCATAAGGCATTTAGAAATTGTTAATAAATAAGGGAGAGTTTTTCTACCAAAAGTGTTTAAAGCACACTTAAAACTTCAAGTAGCTCAAGGACTTCCACTTAACCATTTAAAGCACACTTTTCTCTGAGTGAACCCTAACTGGACACCATGTGTCTCTGCCATTCGTCTCTGTAGGATGATAGTTTCCAGTTATGGCAAATCCTCTGCATATGAGAGTAACAGAAGTATGATCCATCAGTGTTTAAAGTACAAACATCAATCTGAGCATCTGAGTAAAGTGGGTGCTTAAATACCTTAATAAATGAAGGAAGTAATTCTGCACTTATTCTGAAGTATCCCAATGAATCTTCAGCATGAACTTTACCAGAATTCCTTTAGATTGTGTGTGTGTGTGTGTGTGTGTAAAGGTATATTTTAAGGTGGTCTTAAGACTAGCATTTTTTGCAACAAAGTATATAGGATGATTTAAGAAGTAACAAGTCAGTTTTCTCTATTTTCAAATGGCTTCTTATTCAAGTAACTTCTTGATATGGCTTTCTAACTTATTAATATTCAACTTTTTGTGACTTCCCTTTTAAGGGCATAACAGTGACAAGTCATCATTCACACTCCAACAAATGGAAAAATATAAATGATCAAGATTATATTTTGAAATGTAATGGAGAGATGTGAAAACAAAAAGGACTATGTAAGTAGATACAAATTTCAGAGAGGGTTGAGTTCTTCCTACGTGAGCTGTGATTGGATACCACTTTTCCTCTAGGGACATGTGCTGATTCTGTGCATGGCTTAAGGATTAGGCTTGCCATAGAAAGTAGGACTCCAGAAACCAGTGGAGACCTTGACAGCCACATATGCCAACATTGACCAAGTAAAACTAGATAAACTCCAAACACATGGTTAGTTTCTCATATGGGCATTAGCTGAGTTTTGAGATAGGATAAGAGAATAGGGGCTAAGTCAGAAAGCCTCAGGACTGAAATCAACTGAAGCCTGTCAGTGCTTAGGAGACAAAGTCACACTATAGGAAGCGGTAAGTTACAAGTATACAGTTACGTTTCTCCATTAAGATAGCTGCCAAATCTGTGTGGAGCAGAATGCAAAACAGCTAAACTCTCAAGTTCCAAAGGGTAGAAATTTCATGGTGGAAGAGAGAAGCAAAACCATCAGACTCTTAAACAAAGATACAGGAGGGCCAGCCCCAAATGGAAAAGACAAAGTGATGGATATTGAACTTAAAACATTAGAAAAAAGTGGTAAAGGTTTTACTTAAAGCTGAAACCTAGTCTTTTCCCAACTTGAATTCTGAAGGATCAATGATTTGTGATCATCCCTTCACATTGTCTGCCTAACAGAGGGAGGAAAAAACAACACCATTTCCCTCTCTAGGAAAAAAAACAAACATCATTTTCAGCCTTTTATACACAATGTTGTCCAAGATATAATAAAAATTGACACATGCAAAGAGAAAAGAACATGTGACTGGTAGTCAAGAGAAAATACATACATTAAAAGAAGATATGAAATGAGGCAGATAAATGTGACTGATAATAAAAAGACTATAAATGCAGGTAATTCAAATGAAGGACTAAGCAAATAAGAATTTCATAAATATGTGAAAGAAAAAAAGAAAAATTTAAGAAAATGGAAGACAGAATTTTAATGAGGAATTGAGATCTAAAAACTGAATATTGTAGAATTTAAAATATTTAAAATTAAAAAGTCAGCTGCTGAAGGTGTGATTATTAAACTGGAATGTAGAAAAAAATCCAGAATAAAGAATAAAAAAAAGGTGATAAATAGATATTTCCCAGCTACTTATTGTGGAGGCTGAGTCCTGGGCTTGTGTAGTTGAAAGTTGGAGATCCCCTGCTTCCACTCAGCTCTCGTAACTCACACTAATAAAATAGGGATTTTATCTTGTACGCAGTGTGTTGAGAATAATGGAACCCTGATCACTCATGTCCAGACTCGTGAGGCAGTGGATTCTATGCTGGGAGAGGAAATAGAGGAGATCCCAGTCTGTTGTTCCTTCCCTAAAAAACGCTCAGCTATAGACCGGAGATGTTTGCCTGGTGGTAGAAAGACGTCATAAAACACCTGCTAATTTCTTCTGAAAGGACTGACTTCAATTGCATCAGAGATTAAAACAGTTACTCAAGCCTAAAGGTACTCTCAAGAACAGTTGAGATTTTGGCCAAAAGGTAATTGAGAGGAGGCTCAAGATACCAGATAAACTGAAGGCAGTGAGTCTACAGGAGAGAACTAGGGGCTGAAACAAGTGGGAGGAGTTCTCCCGGAACCAGAAAAACAACAAGCACTGACATCAGAAACCATTTCTTCAAGGGAGCCCAAATTTGATTAAATTAGTTTGTGGAGCGATTTGTATCCCAGAACATTGTTGAAAACAACAGAGCCATTGGCTGGCAATTAGTACAGTTGTAACAGTTTGGTGAGGCCAAGAATATAGAGGAAGAGACCCCTACCAAAACCACTGCAAGGGGGCTGTTGGCTAAATGAAGCTGCGTTCCCTGAGGAACACCAGAGGCTGAACATGTAGATGTCACTGAAACAATCCAGTCGGTCTCTGCTGTGGTTTGAATGTGTCCTGCAGAGTTTATGTGTTGAAATTTAATCCCCTATGCAACAGCGTTGGGAGGTGGGATCTGAAGAGGTGGTAAGTGATGGAAGCTCTGTTTTCGTGCATGGATTAATCCCATTATCACAGGAGTGGTTTCCTGATAACTGGATGAGTTTGGTTTTCTCTCTCAGGCACACTCTCTCACCATACGATACCTCCTCCCAGGTGATAAGGCAGCAAGAAGGTCCTCACCAGATGCAGCTTCATGATCTTGGACTTCCCAGTCTCCAGGACTATGAGAAATACATTTCTCTTCTTTATGAATTACCTTGTCTGTGGTATTAACTTATAGTAGCACAAAATGGACTGAGACAATTGCCTCCTTCACAGCTTTGCTAGCCCTGGAGAATAGTATAATCTTCATCCAGAAGTCATGATATGGAGAGAGATGAAATCTCCATGCACACCTGCTTTCAAGAGTTTCTAGAAACGCATCTGCCTTGCTTTCAATCAACCTTTTTTCTCAAGAGGGACCTTTGCCTAGCCTTCAGTGGTAATAATTACTGATACTAATCAAAAACTGTGACGGTGATTTCGTAAGAGAATTTTTCAATTTATGTGCACATCTCAGTGACCATTATTTATTGTAATTCTGGCTTCTTTCTTTAGATACACAACCGTATGAAGTCTGGCAGAGTTATTGCTGCTGTTAGGTAAGAGTGGTGAAATATTGACTTCACCCCGGATACATACCTCATCTTTACATCATTCAACTTCTTGATAATGCCATTTGCATAGATAGATGATACCTGTGTCCTGACATAATTAAGCAGAGTGGAGGTTTTTCTTTGGTACAGGTGATAAGTTTGTATTGATCTGTCTCATTTTCCCAGTTCCTGATGACCATGTACATCAGCATGAGATTGCTGGCTGCAGCCAGTGCCATCTGTGGCCGCGTAGCGGCAAGGATCTTGCATATTCAGATATGGTTTGTGTAAAAAGCTCTGGTCTCATTAATTCCATCCTCCCATCAACTGAGCCAGCCAAAAAAGAAATAAGCTGTTGGAACCAAACATCTAGAAAGTTTCCACTGTGATAATACACTTTCTTCAAGTGGGAACAATGGCTACTCTTTGATATGAACAAAAACAAAATAAAATTTGAGCTGTCAAATCTTACATAGGCTTTCACAGAAAGAAAAATGTACTCTTTGTCTTAAAATAATGCTATACTAGGAGATGTATTATGGGCCCGCAGTATAGGTGAAATAGGATTACAGTAGTCATTGCTGACTTTAGTAATTTGAGTAGAACCTCTAAATCCTTTATGCTGAATTCTGCTTTACAATCACATGGAGAAAAACAAGGTGATTTTGACAAACCAGTTCACCATCTGGGAGCCTTATTTATCACATAAATTCTTGTGAGGCTCTTTTTGAACGTGAGAGAGTTTTAACAGACAGGTGACTGACACAACAGCGTATGGGGGAGTGGTATTTTCTAGGTGAAACCCTACCCTGCAGGGGTAAAGTCTAATACTGTGAAGGTTTCATGGGATTGTCTCATGATGAACATGTTTTTCATTCTCAAAAATTTAGTTACCACACAGGAATGTACCCATTAATTATAGTGTAAATGCATGCTATTTCCTGATAGTGCTTTAGATAACACAGTTGGCACACTAATACACTAGAGCTCTCTGCCAGATACCTACACAATAACAAACGAATTGTAATGACAAAAAGATTGCATTATTTTGTTTTCTGGAGAGCTATGAGGAGATCTGAGAATGTCAGGTAATGTGGCAATTATGTTTCAGTAACTTGATAATTTAAAAAATATTATGAAATAATCTGCTGAAACATGCAGTTATTCTGTGGCTACATGTTCCATTCCCATTAGGTTACACAAAATTATGGGTTAGAATTCCTATAGCTACCTTTTTTACTCTCTCAGCAAAAGATGCCAGCCTTAAAACACTGAAGAGGAGGATGAGAAGTTCTTGTTTCTACGCTACAGTTGACAAAAGAGGGAAGTTTCTAGAACAAAGAAACATATAATTTCTTTCAAGCTTCTTCTTAAGCCAACATGTAAGCAGGGCAGGAGACTCTCTGGGAGACTATTTTTCTCATTTTGTAGCTGGCAGCATGTTCTACTGATGGAAGAAGGATGCAAGAGAAAATGTCATTCAAAGCACTCTTTGTCATGGCCATCTGGGACTTCATCTGAATGTTCGCAGGGAAAAAAATCCTATGGCCATCCTGAGAGACTTCCGTTAAATTGGGCCTTCTAGTCACCATGGACACCTGCAGAAATACTAGGTCACAAAGAAATGCAAATTGAGTTTATTGTAAACTGTGATAACACATGTTAAGGGGATGAATTAGAATTGCATTAGGGAAAGCAAAGTCAAAGGTATAACTATATACACTCAAGAAAATCAAGGCTGGTTTCTGGGAAATAATGTGGAAGGAGAGGCAGGTAAAGTCACTTGCAAGAATTTGGGTTCTGTTTTTATGTGACAGGTCAGACACATAGCCCTAAGCACCAAATGCGTGCTTGGTATCATTGCTGGTCTCTTTCTAAAGAATAAAAGTATTGAGTGTTTGGGGTCATCTGAGAATAGAATTTCAATTAGAATAGAATGTGACATTAGGTATAGGAGAGAGAAAGGTAAATTGGCATGGAGGAGCAAAATCAAGTCACGCATTGAACAAAGCAGAGAGAATGTGCACAAACTGAAAACTTTATTGTAAACAATAAAGAAATAAATTTGTCTTTATATCAGACCCTCTAGGTCCATGTTTCTGTAGCCCACTGGTGGTACTTGATTTTCTGTGAAGTAGTCTTTAGTTTGAGCATGGAAGCAAGTAAATGAATTTTAATTTTTGCTTTATACATTTTACGAATTTAAAAGGTAAGATTAATTATGCTTTTCATACAAACCTTAATTATTTCTAAAAACATTATGCCACTGAAAGTTTTACATATGTATATATATACATATCCATATGTGTGTGTATAAATATATATATTATGTAATTATATATATTATTTAGATACACTCACACACACACATACATTTGATTGGCACAAAATAGATACTCAAAAGGTATTAATTTTAAAAATAAGCTGTATGCAGCAATGAACAATATTAAGCCATTAATTCATATCATTAAAGTTGGGGCAAAAATATATCATAACAACAATGAAAAACATATGCATATGTGTGTGAGTATATTTAAATACTATATATAGTTACATAATATATAATATTTTATATATATGTATATATACACATATATACCCATACACACACACACACACACACACCCAACAGTAGGTTATTCAGCTAACAAAGAATTAGATAGATTTGGCCACCAATATCTTCATGACATTTCCTGCTATTTATAGTTATTACATTTGCTGTTTTTCATTGCTGTTTTTATGATATATTTTTGCCCCAACTTAATAATATGAATGAATGGCTTAATATTGTTCATTGCTGCATACAGCTTATTTTTAAAACGAATACTTTTTGGACATTTCTTTTGTGCCATCCACATTTGTATGCCCTGCAGCCAGGTGATGAAGAGGTCAAAGAAGGTGTCTGCACTAGTCTGTTCTAGTGTTATGGTGGTTGGAGACAGATAATAAGTTAAAAAGAAAGGAAAAAAATTAGCTGGCAGTATGCGTCAAGAAGAAATAGGAAATGATTATAGGTTTAAGTTCTCAGGATGGTTGATAGCCTTAGAATGGTCAGCGAGGGTTGCTCTTAGGAGGAGAACTGTGGTCTGGATATGGGGAAGAAGCCCACAGTGGTAAAGGCCAGGAAGGCACAGCTGCCAGAATGAATGACTAGAGCAAGAGCTTGGAGGCTGGACCAAAAAAATGCACAACGCTGAATTTGGCTGCAAATATCGACACAGCAGAGGGCTTCAGTAGAAATACAGGATGAAAATCTTTATCTAAATCTAGTGAGATCTTTTGCAATAGTGAAAAAAATGAAAAGTACAAATGTCAGGTCAACAGAATTGGAAAAAGAAAAACCATAAAACTAATGTTGAAATATATTTGACTGACTTCTATTTGAATCACTAGATGACATTAATAGAATCCTTGCATTGTGGAACTATTTATAAGATTCTTCTGTTGATAGGGTCAATACCCGAACAACTATTAACTCACTTTTTGCACATTCACTAAAAATGACACTAGAAAGCTATTAAGGAGAGCAACTATTTGGTCTAATTGGAAAGACCTGTTTTATAAAATCACGTGTGAACACAGCTTCATGTGGAAAATGGTCATTTGTGACTAAAAATGACTGGATTTTGAAGCAGAAGCTGATGTTTTGTGTTTTCTGCTCTTTGTGTGGTCACTGAAAGTGTTCTGTTCCCAGAGCATATAATAAATGCCAGTGAGTGTTTTGTGCAAGTTAAATGTTCATCACCCTCTTTCTGAGAAATAAAAATGCAGTACCTTAAAAACAATTATTAGGTACTTATGATTCCCTTGCTCTCTCTCTCTCTCTCTCTCTCTCATTGCTACTAAATGAGCTTACTGAAAACTATAAAGACATTTCTGCAGAATACAATAAATACGTTTATGTGTACAGGTTCCCATGCCCTTGTGTGTTTCCCTCTACTTTGACCCTGGACTTGCCCTGTGACTTGATTTCACCAACAGAATGTGGTGGATGTGATGCTTTGCAGTGTCTATTTCAGGCCTAATTCTTAAACAGGTTTGAAGGCATCCTCTGTGACCTTCTTGGAGTTCTTGACTAGCACTAAAGTAGTTCAGATGAGCCTGCTAGAGAAACAAGCCATGTAAAGAGGCCGTGGAGAATGAGATACCACATGAAGAGCGGCTGCTTGGGGGAGCACCGAGCACGCAGGCATGTAGGTGAGAGATCCATCTTGAATATTACAATGTCCGTTCACTTAAATGCAATTGTGTAACAGACGCGAAGGAGACCAGCAGACAACCCCATCAGCTAGTTCCAAGCCAACCCATACAGTCATGAGAAAGAATAAAACGATTGTTGCTTTAACTATCAGGTTTTGGATAGTTTGATCTACAGCATTAGATACTAGAAAGCCATACCATACTAAAGTGAGATACTAGTAGATACTAGTAGACCTACATTAGATCCTAGTAGCCATACCATACTAAAGTGAGTGGTGTTGTTTTAGAAACCAGGGGGCTGATGGAAGCTAGAAGTCTCTCAAGGAAACTGTGAACAAGACTGAAAGGACAGGGGAGAAACACAGGTGAAAAAAGACGACACATTTTAGGCAGCAGTGTAAAGTTTGAAATAGTGTCATCTGTGCTGATATGATAGAAAAGAAGTGAATGAAATTGTGGATCTCATTTAAAAACTTACTTATCTTATTGGTCTAAAGCTTTAGAGACATTGCTATAGATTCTATAGTTTTCAAATCTTAGGAGTAGGTATTTGACAGGGCCTCCTTTCAGAGCTGCATCTGTTGAAGCCATATCCCCAGAACATGTTCATCAAGAGTGTCCTTTATGTCCCATCTGTAGTCATGTCCATGTTCATCTGTGATCCCTGTGAATATATATGAGAAATATCTTTACTTATGTAGTTTATAGAAGCTGGGGGAAGAAGCTATTACCACAGTAGTTATTCCATAGGAATGGAATTAAGAATACCAAAGAGTAGAATGCTGGAATGAGATAATAAGCAGGATTAAAGTCCTGAACTGAGTTTTCAAATCTTATTTATTCACGGAATGGGAGAGTCACGTTGCCCAGCTGTTCTTGCTCTCGCTCTCTCTGTCTTTCTCTGCTTGTCTCTCTCTTCTCTCTTTCTCTCTCTCTCTTTCTCTGTCTACGTGTGTATTGGAGGAGGAGTATAGCAAAGTATTGGCTTCTATTTTTAGTTACCCATGAACTTAAAAACAACGAATACAGTGACATTTCTTTTAGCTGTAGTAATAGTCTCTGACTGTGCTAATAGGCTGTGAATGCTACATCAAGGAAGGTATGATGGCACTGTTTTCAGCCCTGGTCAGATCTGGGACACAGTGTTCAATCTGGCCAGCACCATTTCGAAGAGCTGTTTACAAAATGAGTGTGAGGGATCTGAAAATTGCAAACACCATGTAGGGGACACTTCATAGAGCTGAGGATACTTAGACAGGGTAGGAGAAGGCTCCTAGGGGTCATGCTCACTGCCTTTTGTGTAGCTGAAGTTCTGTCATGCTGAAGATGTCATAGGCTTGTTTTGCACTGCTCTTGGAAGGGTACGAACAATTGTCAAAGGGTACAAAAGAGCAAACTGGCTTAACACGAAATGGACATTTCCAACTTTTAGTGCTTCTCTGTCAAACAGACCTGAGTGGCTACTTCTCCAGAAAAAAATAGAATGTATTCCTGTCCAGAGGGGAGGTTGCAGCTGTGGAGTTTGCTTCTTACCCAGAGTCAGAGGTTTGAAGTCATCTCTGCTTACTAGTGTATAAGTAATATTTTGTAGTGCATTTGTGGGTGAATAATTAAAGATCATAGCTGCAAATTAAAACTGACTCCTCCTTGCTTCTTCACATAGGTTCAACTCAGCTTGGTTACTGATAATAAAATCTGTTTTCATCTGAGATGGGATGGGCGTATGAGCCTTTGTTGGAGTTTCCTAATATTTTCTTTTAAAAGCGACTCCCTAAAAACTTAACAAAATAAACTTGTATGAGGCAGCATTTTATTAAACTTCACCATTCCCAATAAGCATGTTGACATTTCTTTGAAGTATTTTTTAGAAGTATAAAAAGTCAATCCATGAGCTTATGAAAAGTGTCACCACAACTTTATTTGCCCACTTAAGTGGGAGTCAAGGCAACTGCCGATGGAAGTATTCACACTTTTTGCCATGCAGTTGGATATCTGAAGAAATGTTCTAATGAAATGATTAAAGAAATGCAATGAATTTGAAAGATTGGAAAGTTTTTTAAAGGGAGTATATAAAAATATTTTAATATGGTAGTGAGGCACTAGGCATTATGTGGTTTCTGCGTCCAGTTCGCCTTGTCTGAGTACTCATCAGAAAGAGCGCTCTCTGTGGAGTTGTTGGAAGAAACATTCCTGGTGTCACAGAGAGAGTTGGCTTGAGCTTGGAGGACATAACAAATGGCTGTTCCTGAAAATTCAGCTAAACATGGAGAGATAAAGGCATGCTTAAGAGGTGGGGCTAATACCAATGGAAGAAAAGAGACAATAAGGTGTGTGGAGATGATGGTACAAATTAAGGAAAAGATGATACATTGGGCAGTGTGACTTTTAACCTGGGAATTCACTAAAATGACTGGGGAGGTCGGGGAAGGGACAGTGAAGGGCTCATAGAGCAGTGACCCATGTAAGCCAGTCCTGGAGCAGTTTTATAGTTAAAGAAATGCACACCAAGCTCACATTCCGGCCTTTTCTTATGCTGTCTTCAAGTATTTTATGGAGTCAAATTAAGCAGTCCTTGAAAGCTCAAAACTCATTATTAACTTTTCCTTGATCTTCCTATTATTTAGTACCCAAACTAATTCTCCTCAGGCAGGGAAGAAAAAAAAATTGTCATAAACGCCACCTCTTTCTTTTCATCCCACCCTACTCCCGTCTCACCTCTCCTTCCCAGCTCAGCTTGCTCCATGGACTACTTCACACTCTGCTACAGCACACACAGCACTTCTACCCTATCTCCTTCTCACATTAGACTTCTGGGTTACCCACTTCTTCTGCCCTTTGCTTTGATCTGTTTATCATAAGATTTGGTTTATGCAGAATCCTGCCATCCTTTTATGCTAGTCGGGAAGGACAGGTAGAGTCCACCCAAGCAGCTCCATTCGTGGTGATGGGGGGGAATCCATAGATGCTCATGCTGAATAATTCTTGCTTCGTCAAATAAGAAATGGAACAGTTGAGGTTGGTGCATTTTCACATTGTTTTATGGAAACCATTGGATATACTGCGTGGTGTGATTTCACACTGGGTTACAGGCCACAGGACATAAGTTTGATGCCCCAGATTCTCCATTAACTGGTGGTTGTCCAGGTCTCCTAATCACTCAGGGGCCAGATTCTCTCTTTATCTGCAAAGATAAACAAATTCCTAAAACTGTTGTGCAAGTTGAATTAGGTTATCGAAAGTTAAATATTCCTTGGAAACGGTAAAACACAAATGGTGGTTATGTCTTCTTAATTGCCTCAAGTCATTGAGAACTCCACATTTCCCTTCTAATACCCAATGGTACCTGTAACCTATAACCTCCCACTTGTTTTCTTATTCCTAATTATGACAACAGAGCTTCAAAGTAATACAATTTCAAAGTAAAGGGCTATGCAATAAAGAGTATTGGGGTGAAAACAGGATAAAGTCAAGAAATTTGAGGCGGATATGCTGTGATGTAAACCGATCATAAATAGTAGTTGCACAGCATTCGTCTATTCATTCATGATGCGGCCAAGAAACTGTAAGGGCTGATTAAATACCAGGTGCTTTTCTGGAGAGAGAATCCCCTTTCCATTTTCTTTTTGCTGTCATGAAGAGGGGATCCCATTTGAGTAATATGTGATCTCTCCTCTTTCTCCTACTTTCAATAAAGTGACTTACCAGATTGCCTGACTCAATTTTGTTCTCTTGTTCTCTGCACCCTGTTTATCCTATTGAGAAAGACTGTGATGATTCAGGGTTGTGACTAGGTGGGCAAATTCAATTCAGAGAAGCAATATAACCAGCTTACTCAATTAACAGCTCCCAAGACACATTCTTTAATCTAGACTGTAACAGCAGTGAAAGTGATACTTTTAATCTACATTTGACTGACTTGCTTGGTTCCCTACAACATAGGCACGGAAGCAGTATTTTTTTTTTTATTAAATAACCCTTGTCTTACATCAGGTACTATTCAGAATAAATGTAACAAAATTTGACCTGAAACTATTTCTAATAGGTAGGATGAAAGAATGAACACAAAGATGATTTAGGATAGATGATTCAGAAACCTTGGTTTTGAGTCTCAACTTTACCATTTACTAGCTGTGTGCTTTGGTGAAAGTTGGCTTAATCTCTTTGAGATTTCATTTCCTCATTTGTAGGAAGCGAGTCATAACCCCTGCCTCACAGAGATGATATGAGGATCAACTGTAATACTAATGCAAAAAGTTTTATAAACTCTAGAGCTAAATAAACTCTTGTGTTTTTATTAGTCCTATGGGAACTAGGTTCCCAGCTTGTCTTCCTCCTACGCCCACCTGCTCCCCCAGCCCAGCTCCTGCTCTGATTATTTACCTGGCATACCACAATGTTTTTCTTGTCTCCAAACATGGATTGGGCCCATGGCCACTACTTCCACCACCACAGACTAGTCAATGCTGTATTTCACCCAGCATGAATTGCCGTCCTCAGACCAACTGTTGGGTTCTTCCCAGAGAGTTTCTGTGATTAACCATCTTTCCTTTCGCTTTCTGGGTGTAGATGATTGTCATATTTCCTAGCGTTGTGCTTCCTATGTTGTCCTAAACATACCCCTGTTTTCTGTTATTGAGAATCTCCTTGATTACTTGCCATGCATTGGTAGCTATGTCCAGGATCTCTGTGTCATAGGACTCTTGCTTGTCTTTCTCTTCCTTGAACACTTAGATTTCCTGCTGGGCACAAAGCCCAGTAGTAGACACTGGCCATCCACATCGTTCAGTCCTCTAGTGTCTTTATCATGAAGGACAGCTTTCATAGAGGTCATAGACCTGGGCTCTGCAGTCAGACAGCTCCTCCATTTAGAAATGTGCACTCTTAGTTATATAACTAGCTTTTATACCTTACTTTCCTCATCAGAAAATAGAGTAATGGTAGCTAGAAAATATCAGCATTATCATTAAATGGAAATGCATGGGCTAATAATTAGTATAACACCTGGCATATATTAATCACTCAATGACATTATTTGCTGTCATTGTTATCGTCAACTAAAATAATATGTCTCTTCCTAACAGCTCTGTTTCTTCCAAGTTAATAGATGGAAAACAAAAATGTTCCAAAGGAAACAAAAAAATGGGAAGAACAAAGAGGTTGTCAGTCTTTTTTCAGCCTGCTCTAAGTATCTACTCAACAGAAATGAATATGAATCTATGCATATAGAATATCTGGAGAGATAAATGCACACAAATGTATGTACACACACATATATACATAGCTATATATACCTGCATATAAACCTACATGTGTGTATGTGTGTATATATCCATCTACAAATTTATATCTGTATATATAAGGAAGAAAGGAAGAGATAGGAAGAAACCTCAACATTCTACCTTCTGCACGTTTTGATATATTGTAATATTCAGAAGGTAGACTGTTGAGTTCTCTTCTTTGCTTTTTAAATAGGTGATATATGATGCTCAAGTCATATGAGTTGTAGCATGAGTTAGCTCCAAATAAAAATTTATGACCTTTAGACCTTACAATCCAAGTCTCTTTTGGTAAAAGCAGCTGAAAGTTACATTTATAGAACTTATTTAGAGATTTTCCAGATAATAAGGATTGAAGAGAAACACCAAAGACGGCCCCAGAATAGCAACTAGGGCATTTCCTTTGACAGCTGCAGCAGATCTAGTGGAACTTTAAATTAGTCTCAGAACTGAATTGAGACTCTGAAACTTGACTAGCTTACTAACAATAGTGTATGGTGCTGAGCAACTACCAAGTGGGGGGATATATTTAATAGAGAAAAAATCATAAAGCATGTTATTCACATTATTTAATGGCATTTATGAATTATTAGAGAGAAAATCCAGAAAACCGTGTTGTACATGTCAACTCCTTTCTAGTTACAATTGCAATTGTTACTGAAAATAGATGCAATTGCAGATACATTTTGAGAATGGAACTACTATTTCTCTTTGTGAACTCTTTTGAATAAAGATACTCATGCCCCATCTATATGAGCTCAGTTATTCCACCATTACTGTATAATTTGGCTCTGACATCTTCTCTCTTATGTGTTGTTAGGCAGGGTGAGAGAGATGGTTATTGATGACAGAGTGATAACAATCTCTGGATCTAATACGGAAAGAGATTCCATCCTTGACCTAAGTAATGGACGCCAGCATTTATCCATCCTCACTGCCAGGTTTCCCAGCCAATTCCTTTACTCTGCACGCAGGCTGAATGGGGGTTGGTTAGATGCTACCCTAGAAGTGGGGCCTGCAACCCTGGAGCAGATTTCCAAAGACATACATGGGCTCCACCAAGTGGAGGGGCTGACTGGAAAGTGTCTCCACCTTTCCTCATTTTGGCAGTGTCAGTTTGGGGATATTGAGGTTATATGCAGAGGCATTGTTGTTCAAACAGAATCCAGAAATGAGGTTTCAGACTGAAATGAGGCTTCCAGGTTTTAGGAGTACTATAGATGGAACTGGATTCCTTTGATTTTCAAAATAAGATGGAAGAAAATACAGGATAATGTGTTTATAGTTCTGGGCTATGGAAAGCCTTGTGAATAAAGGCTTAAAATTCAGAAGATTTCAAGAAAAAAAAAAAGAGTTATCTACATCAAATGAAAAAACTTATAGTTGGGAGGAAATACCATAAATAACATTAAAACTTAAGAGTCTCTAGGTTGGGCATGGTGGCTCATACCTGTAATCCCAGGGCTTTGGGAGGCCAAGGCAGGAGGATCATCTGAGGTCGGGAGTTTGAAATCAGCCTGACCAACATGGAGAAACCCCGTCTCTACTAAACATGCAAAATTAGCTGGATATGGTGGTGCATGTCTGTAATCCCAGTTAATCAGGAGGCTGAGGCAGGGGAATCGCTTGAACCCAGGAAGCAGAGGTTGCAATGGGCCGAGATCACGCCATTTGCACTCCAACCTGGGCAACAAGAGCAAAAAAAGAAAGAAAAAGGTAAGAGGCACTGGCACTGTGGAAAAAGTATTTGCAACACCAGATATACATACGATTCACATTCGTAATGCTCAAAGAATGACCACAAATCAATGAGAAGGATAAATTGCTCAACAGAAAAAAGGAACAAGATAAGAACATGAAACTATTTCATAAAAGAAAAAAATGTAATAAGCTCTATAAAATGCCAATTACAGACAAAGGCAATTAAAGTAATGGGATACCATTTTTATTTACTACATTTCCAAAACTAACAAGCAAATAAACAGAGTGACTGTAACATCCCAGCTTGTCAAGGATATGGAAAAACAGCGTATAAGACAGTGTTGGTGGCACTATAATTTGGCATCACTTCTTTGAAAGGTCATTTGGAGATTTTTCATAAAATAAAAAATAAATGATTTCATTATTCAGCAATTTTAGTTCTTGACAATGATCGTGCAGAAATATCTACTCGTGTATAATAATACATACACAAGGGTGTCCAATCAATACTACTCTTGAGGTCAAATGGAGATAATCCAAAAATACTTAATAGAGAAAGTTATAAGTTAATGTGGTAAATCTATACAATGTAGTTTTATGCAGCGTTAAAAACAACCACTGACCAAGGCAAAATTTTCAAGATATATTTTTCAGTTCAAAAAGCAAGTTACATGGCAATACGATAACATGTTTATAAAATAAATTGTGAGTGCATGTGAATGTGCATACAAAATAGAAAAGGTCTAAAATGCTATCTGCCGATCTTCCAATTCTGATAACTTCAATTGGATGAATTGGATGTAAAATACTTGTCTTTTTCTCTCTAATTATATGTAAAATAAGAAATATTTTTATTTTTTGTATTTCTCATATATATAATACATTCACTTCAAATATGTAAAATGTGAATATTTATAAGCTGTAAAGTTATGGGTTTTTATAAATTGCTTTTTATAATTATAACAGAAAAAGAATCTCACTGTTATTTCTAATATCAGGGTAGCTTAAAAAGGTCTTTGGCATGATATATAATGCATTATAAGTGCATTAAATACTAAGTCAACAACCACCAAAATAAACAAGTTTCCTATTGCCATAATATTGCACATTGAAATGTGAGACATTTTAAAACTATCATCTGAAATCAGAAGAAACAAATTGAAATTTTTAAAGAAATTACTTAGAGAGTACTTTCCATTTTGATAACACCAGTGGTTGTGTTTGTAGCACAACCTTCTTAAAAAGCTTTAAATACATGTTGTGGAGGCTTCTTTTCTCCCTTTAAGTTCTAAACAAGCATAGAAATAAACTTTACAGGTTACACATGGCAGAACCTGTCCGTGTGTCTCTGCCTCATTTAATATCCATGAAGGATACAGGGGTGGAAGGATTCTCAGTGAAGGCACAACCTAACTCTTCATTTTGCAAATGAGAAAGCTGAGGTCAAGAGGCAAGAAATAATCACTGAGGATGAAGATGTTTTAACTTCTGTAGCTTTACAATATAGTTTACTGTCTGGTTGGGCTAGTCTTCTCATCGTTTCTAGAATTTTCCTGGCAATTATTTCACACAGTGAGGACAGTTACTAAGCCTGTGGGAGGGCTGGAGAGGGTGCCCTTCTGTGTCTTCTTAATATGCAAGTTTCTGTGGACCTCAGTGTTAAAAAATACTATACCCCTACTCCTAGGAATGCAGTTCCAAAGAAGGAAAGACATTTTATGCTCAGATCAAAAGGCTCCATAAAGATGCGTGATGGCCACAGAATGTAAGGTCTCTGTGGCAGCCTGGGGATGCACAGCTTTGAGGGCGTCATTGGGCTGGACTGGGCCTGGGCTTTCAGCGGACATCTGGCTTGCTGAGTACTTGTTTTTCTTCACTAACACATGAACTCCTGAGAAGCAAGAAAAATATAGGCTGAAGCCCAAATAGTCACTGCTACATGTTTAAGAATATTCCCTTTCCCATGCAAAAGAGAATTGAAATTTGGAAGGTAGTAATTTATATTTATATTCTTTATTCATGACAGAGGTTATTTGTTCATAAAAATAGTTGTCAGAGATGAGTAATTTACATAAGAATATAGTTTAAAATCACAAAGGGTTTCAACTTTCTGGGTCATTCTGCTGACAGACAATTTGAAAAAAGTACTTCACTGTGCACACAAATGTTCATTTGGTTTATTGCCATTTGCAGCTCTTACTTAAGTGGAGAAAGGAAATTTCCTCACTCCAGTTCCTAGTGTTCCAAGCTCAATAGGTCTGTCTCTTGCTCTACTTTCATCATTATTTCACATATTTCAAAGTTATATAGTTCATCTTTGAATGTGTATTTTCCATTTTTCTTCTTATATTATGTTCATCCTATTTCTTACTGTAATGCAAAGAAAAATTCATATTCAGCTTAAATCCATCTAACTTCTGGCAAGTATAAGAAACTATGTGAGACTCCTATTGTGTATCATTGAACTTGCAAAATTATGTCAGATAAGTATTACTAGTATCAAGATGGGAAAATCAAGTCTCATAAAGAGGAACTATGTCTCAAAGTCCAATAGCAAGCTGATGTTGGAGAAAGACATTTAGGTGGGTCTGAATCAGCCATGTCTTACTTATCCCTCTGACCTCATCACATACTACTTTTCTCTTTCCGCACTAAGCTGTAGGCATAATGGCTTTATTTCTCATCCTAAGGACTTTGCATTAACTCTCTCCTCTGCCTGATCATCTTTTCATGATGATCAACCTAATGGTGGACCCATCCTTTCATTTTGATTTCACTGTATCACCTCCTCCAATAATTCTTTCTTACCTAGTGCAGTCAGTTACACAATGCTTTTCTCATACCAATGTACTTTTAACTCTCAACATAGCCCTAAGAAATATCTACTACATTTCCTGCCTATTTTTAAAAATCAATCTCCTTTTATAAAAGTACGAGCTCCACAAAAGCACAAACATTCTCTTGTTTCTTGCTGTTTCCCTCAGCACCTAGAACATCACCTAGATGGTGCCCAGTGTTGGAATGATTGGATGACTGTCTCTAACTTCCTGAGACCAAAATAAATATAAGGGAGAGTTGGCACATGAGAAAAGTTTAAACCTTGGCTCTTGCCCTCAGGATTTATAATCCAGCACCTGGTGTGTCTTCATGCAGCAAAAGCCCTATGCAATCAGATTAAGACTATGGTGTAGATTTGTCAGATACTAAAAATGAGTATCCATATATAAATTTTGAGGGGACCAAATTTATTCCAGATATTTAAACTAATTTTATATTGATAACCTAAACTTACAATATGTGTCTTAAAAAATACCACATACCAAGGACTTACTGCAAAGTAAGTATGGAAGAATAATATGCCCACATTTTGAAGCCTTTCTTTATCTGGAAAAGCATGATATGGCAAGATGCCCAGGAGAAGACTCAAAGGAGTTTTTGATGAAGGGTAAGAAACAGAGACCAAGAGAACAGAACAGAGGCCAGAGATTGGGGTCTCCCTGAAAGTAGAAATTATGCAGCTATTTCTGAGTGTTCCCATTCCCTGTGATTGTACCTCTGGTTCTCACCTTGTCACTACTCAAAGAAGACAAAATGCACATGTACTGAGTGATTGAGAGTCTATGGAATTCAAATCCAAAGGAGAAGACATGGTTCTTATCTCCTAAGTAGTTTTTTGTATAAATGATACAAACAGCTTCAATTCCAAATGGAATGTATATTAGGCATAGTAAGGTCTGGGACTCTCCAGGGTCAGTTGGCGCTTACTATGGGATGGATCTGAAGACCCCGTTAGGGTTTTGCTTTTCTTAGCGTGAGTTGGTGGAATGATTAAATGATTAAGTTTGTGGGAGGCCATTGTTTTGACCTAGCTTCTGCACTCAGCCCGAATAGACCAGACCAAACCAGAATAAAGGTCTTCAGGCCAGGTGTCACATCATCAAAGTGAACTTTGAAATGGGCCTGCTTCTCCCGAAACAGTAGATTCACAGCAGCTGATCAGAAGGGCCCAGTCTTCCTGAGCTGGCATGATAAGGAAGTCCGTTTGTTGTATCTCTGCAAGCGAAGTCACTTTGAAACAACCAATCTGCTTTGACTGCCTATTTCTGCTTTCTTCAGTACTTTATCGCCTACAGAGCCCACTCCCTCTGCTCAGCTCATCAGAGTGCCTGTGGCTCCACAGCTGGAATGCTGCTCAATTCATAAATTGTGAATAAAAGACAGTTAGATTTTAAACTAAGCTTGTCGAAATTGTGTTTTCTGAGAGTACTGAAATTGTATTTTCATAGACTTAATATGAATCCAAAGTCTAGTGTGAAATTGGTTGTCATTCATCATCATATACCATCCTATGACTTATTTATCCACATTTCAGGAAGAAATGTAAAATAAGTAGTATTTATTTTTCTATTTTTTACTCATCTTATATAAAGATATTTTGCTTGTATTCCATTTGGATATAGTTGTTGTGTCTTCAGATTTCTATGTTTTCCTACCATTCTTTTAAAATTTAAGTTTTTCTAATTGTAAGTTTTTCTAATTATAACTTCCAGAGTCATGAGAAACGAAAATGCCTTTCACATCTTTACCACCCAAGGAGAACTACTATTTTGGTGTATTTCTTTATGTATTTGCTTTACAGATATAAAATCATCGCAAATATTGAGTTTTAGTTACTGTAATCAGATGAACTGGTGCATAAATTTTCAGTTTTTAATTAATGCCAAATGTTCCCAGTAAGAGGAGATAACGATTTACTTATTTTGTCAACACTGAATATAGAATAGGTTTCTATTTTCCTTTTTTCATGTAAAGTGGTTTTATATTTTAGATTATTTTTAATCTGAATATTTTAGGTCATAAATTCAGATTTTTATTGCAGATGATTGCTTTATCGAACAGTGAGAAAGGGTGAGAAAATTTTAAGTTGCTTTAATAACTATTTCCAGACTGTTTTCAGAAGTTTGGGACATATATTGCCTCAGCAACGCAGACATACGATTTCTATTTCACATACGCTCATTTCACATACACTCATCAGCATTAGAAAACATGTTAGAAATAGAACTCTAACTTTACAAATGAATAAGTAGATTTCTTCATGAATTTCCTTTAACATTTTCTTGTTTACCTAATGAGGTAAAATATTTTCAATATACATAGTGAACCTTTCCTTCTTTGTTGATTGTTACCTGCTTTTCATAAATAGCAGCGCTGCCATTTCTATATAATAATTCTATTTTTTTTTTATGAGGATGAAACAAGTAAAGGCCAGGCCTCTTTTCAGAGCTTTAAGTCATTTAAATGGATAGAAACACCTCACAGCAAAGACAGAAATGAACTATGCAATTTTACATTATCATCTCAATTGTGCTTGGGCAAAATATTGCAAGAGCATTTTTTTTTTTAAAGAGGAAGAAAGGTTCAAGGAGTTGCAATAATTTTTCTATGGTCAGACATCTAGTAAATACTATCATTAGGGTTCTAAGACTGTAATTTCAAAATTTCCTACTGCATCTGAAGTTCTCACTGACGACATGCAAACTCCTGGGAGAGACAATCTGGAGAGGATGGTGAGCTTTCGTAACAATTATCACAGTATTCCTATCTACCAACGTGTGCATTTTCATAAAATCAATCACCCAGAGCTATGCGCCAGAGCAAAAAATATAGCCACAGGTGGCATTAGCTTTCACCTGTTAAGGGGCACTTTAGACTTACCAGCAAAGACATTTTCCAATTACCTGTACCAACTGAACCTAACGGGATTCTTAGAATAGAAGCTCATGTATAAGACTCCACTCTTCTTCAATCCCTTTATCTGTGTCCTAAGTGCCGAATGCCATCTCTTGCTGATCTCTGCTTATGGAGCTGGCATTTGCTACACATGTTTCAAATGCACATGGTATTTGAAAAATGATCCTTCATCTGAACCAGCTTTGGAGAACTCATTCCACAGGCTGCGCACAAAGCTAGGGATATAACGTAGGCCTGGGAGGCACAGGAAGAGAGCAGATGGTTTTTGAGTGTCTGATAAAAGCCAGCCAGCCAATGTGTGTTTTCAAATGCTGAGATGACTTTTGTTTTTGGTTTACCTCACTTGGGTCATTCTTCGGCAACTTATCATTAATCAAACAATTTGTCCTGCTTATAACTTCATGGGTCTGAGTTGAAAACATCTGTGAAATTGTAATATTTGAAAATTATTGACCAGTTGAAGCCCTCTGATGTTCATAGCATTATTATTAGATGAGAAATTTTCCACAGCTACGTATGAATATGCTGTGTTTGCATTCACATTTTCTGGATATTCTGATTTTGAAATGAAAATTATTATGAAAGAAATTGATTTCCAAGTTTATTGGTCTCAGAGCAGTGTAGATGATGCTCAAGTTGCATTCGAATGAGGCTATTTAATACGTGGAACTCGCAGAGAAGGGCATTAAGTATCAAAAGAGCCACTTTGTCCTCAGTTTTCATTCTTGTTTGGTACTCTCCCTGCTGGTGCTATCTCAGGGTCTAGATTGAATGGAAACTCATGTGTCTTGGATAAGGCATTTTTTTTTGGTTTGTTGTAAAAACCTGATGATAGTATTGGTAATGACCTCACCAACTGACAGAGGCAACAATATTTTTTTATTTTAATTTTTTTTTTTGAATTGTATTTTAGGTTCTATGGTACACGTGCAGATCATGCAAGATTGTTGCATAGGTACATACACGGCAATGTGGTTTGCTACCTCCATCCCCATCATCTATATCTGGCATTTCTCACCATGTTATCCCTCCCCAACTCCCTACCCCACCGCTGTCCCTCTCCAGTCCCCCCCAACAGAACCCAGTGTGTGATGCTCCCCTCCCTGTGTTCATGTGTTCTCATTGTTCAACACTGACCTATGAGTGAGAACATGAGCTGTTTGATTTTCTGTTCTTGTGTCAGTTTGCTGAGAATGATGGTTTCCAGAGTCATCCATGTCCCTACAAAGGACATAAACTCATACTTTTTTATGGCTGCGTAGTATTCCATGGTGTATATGTGCCACATTTTCCTTGTTCAGTCTATCATCGATGGGCATTTGGGTTGGTTCTCGGTCTTTGCTATTGTAAACAGTGCCGCAATGAACATACGTGTGCATGTGTCTTTATACTATAATGATTTATAATCCTTTGGGTATATAGCCAGTAATGGGATTGCTGGATCAAATGGAATTTCTATTTCTAGGTCCTTGAGGAATCACCACACTGTCTTCCACAATGGCTGAACTAATTTACACTCCCACCAACAGTGTGAAAGTGTTCCTATTTCTCCACATCCTCTCCAGCATCTGTTGTCTCCTGACTTTTTTAATGATCGCCATTCTAACTGGCATGAGATGGTATCTCAATGTAGTTTTGATTTGCATTTCTCTAACGACCAGTGATGATTAGCATTTTTTCATATGTTTATTGGTCTCATAAATGTCTTCTTTCGAAAAATGTCTGTTCATGTTCTTCACCCACTTTTGAATGGGTTTGTTTTTTCTTGTAAATTTGTTTTAGTTATTTGTAGATTCTGATTATTAGCCCTGCGTCAGATGGGTAGGTTACAAAAATTTTTTCCCATTCTGTTGGTTGCCGGATCACTCTAATGATTGTTTCTTTTCCTGTACAGAAGCTCTTGAGTTTAATTAGATCTCATTTGTCTATTTTGGCTTTTGGGCAACAATATTCTTAACAAGCAGGGCCTGAGCGAGGGGAGAAGTGTAAGGCTGGGTCTGTCAGTGCAGGGACAGATCCAATCTTTATTTAAAAGCTGGGCATTTTCTTCATCGTGGACTTTGTTTTGCATTTGATTCTTTTAAATATTTCATTAAATACTATACAGTTTGATTACAGAATTTACTGACATCTTTTATATTTTGTGCTAGCAGCAAGTGCCTCTCTTGTCTTACCCTAGCATGTCTCTGTTAAGGAGTACGGTAAACACCTGTAGAAACATGAGTACAGTAGAAAAAAGCTAGGACAATCTCTATACAGAAATTAAACTCATCTGCTAGAAGCTGTCAGAGACAAACCACCATGGCACGTGTATACCTATGTAACAAACCTGCACTTTCTGCACATGTACCCCAGAACTTAAGGTATAATAATAATTAAAAACAAAAAAGAAAACTCAAATCTTCCAAAACCACCTTGGATGCTGGGAGAATAGTGGTGCTGTCAAATTCTCTAGCTAACACTTTAGCCACGGTTACATTTGCATTCATCCGTTACTTTTGAACAGGTTCTACGACCATTCTACTTCTGTGCTTTTAAATAACAAAATAATTTTTATTCTGAAGTAGCGTATTAATTCAAATTATTTTTCCCCACCTAAGAGGTTATTTTGAAATGTGGGTTTGCTGTTTTTATCAACAATGACTATTATACATACAGTGTCCCTTTAACTGGGATTTTCCATTGGCTCAAATAATTTTCAGAATCACATCTTGACTTTTTAAAATCACATTTGTTTAAAAATGCCCATGATGTATCTAAAACCTTTTTCTTGTTAGCTGTGTGAAGTTTAAAGAGTGAATAGTATTATTCCTATATATTCTGCTTAGCTAGTTATCAGAGTCTTTTCACTGTCTTTTTGTAATTCTTCACAGTAGGTTTGGTTAGTGGTATGAATGCCAGGCTGAGAGAGTTTTAAATACTTTTATTTCCAAGTACACATCACATCAAATATAACACCATGTACTTGCTATCCCAATTACACAAATCTGAAAGGAGGAGTTTCCTGAGGCATAAATCTCTGTGTATTAGTAATTCATCTTATTTCAGAGACTATCTTTGAGTAATTACTACTCACGTCTCCAGTAAAAACAATATTCAGTTTATTGGAACATCCTATTTCTCCGTCACATACCCTCTTCAGTCTATAGTACTCTTTTATTTATTCTGCCCATTACTGCTGAACAACTCCCAGAATGTGCAGTATAATTAAATATCCTCATGATCTTCAGTGCTAGGATTGAAAAATCTAGAAGAAACAAAGAAAACTGCAAGATGGCTCTATGTGGTTCTTTTCATGTAATAGTTTAAGGTGTCCATTTTTCTTTAGGGTCTATGATTTGTTGTTAGTGCCCTATGTACCAAATTTAAATTTATTTAAATAAGTCCCATTTGAAAATTCGCAGAAGAGTGTCTACTTGCCTTTCTCCCAGGGAGGAGTAAACATCTGTCCTTGATCAAGCTCATAATTAGCTCAGCTAAGGCAGAAGATGAAATAAGGTGAGGACGATAAGTTGAAAGCAGAACTGGGGTATGGAGCAAAGGAAGAGAAAAGAGTAAATATTAAACAAAAATCCACACTAACAGCTTAAGGTTTATATACCCCCAGTCCCCTGGTCCCCTTCCCGATGGTCCAGCCAAGAATATTCACGGAGTCTGACTCCATGCATCACGCCACACTGGCAGCTGCACTTTGAGCCCAGATCACAAATGCACAATGCATGTCCCCTCTTCATGAAGAAACATCTGCAACTGCCTTGGTCTTCCCTTGGCAGAGGGCACAGTCGTCATCCCCAGGGAAGTGTATTTGTTGGAGCAGCTGTGAGAGGACACTGCGCAGAAGGACAGAGGTGTCTCCAGGTTGGTCTGCTTTGTGGTCATAAACTCCAGGAATGTCTAAACCTGGACTTGTCAAAAAGAAGAAGGTTGTTTTTGTTGGAATGTCTGGGGTTTTATTCACGTTCCCCAAGATTCCCATTTCAGAAGCCTTAAATTTTATGGGTATTTTTAAAGCAATAAAACAGTGAGTTCTTAAAGATGGTTCTAGGACAGAGAACCCCCCCAAAAGTCTAGCTTTGGTTCACCAAGAAAGTCCACGCCTTTGACCGTCATCTGAACCTTTTCCCTCCCTGCCCACCACAATTCAACATTTTCCACTCATAACATCATGACATTATAACTGTGCTCGCTGGCAATTGTGTCATTGGTGATTAGTAAAACATTGAAACAATGACATCATGTCTATAAAATAATCACAAAAAATGCCAAATATTACTAAGTCTCAGAATGGAATTTGAGCAACGCCCGTGGCCACTAGGTTCACTTTATATATTCTGATCTTGCAGAATTTGAATGGGTTTACTTTCCACCTCCTTCTCTTTCCCTAATTTTGCCCCTTCCCTGTTTCTCCACTTTCTCAGCCCCTTCCTTTCCCAAGGAGTTTGCAATAAGAAGACCTGTTAAGTTTCAAAATCACCCAATTTACTCTCTGATCTTTATTGGAAGCTTTTCTTCATTTCCAACTAGAAGCACAGCTCTTCTATAGATGCAGATACTGTTTGAGCTTCCAGACACTTCACAGTTCACAAGCAGTGGTCGAGGTATGGAAATTTTAAAGCACACACATTGTCCAGATGAATGCAAATAAAAACCTGTCCTGCCTGCTTGGATCGTGGAAACCAGGAATACAGATCACAAACGCAATGGAATGTAAGAATTGGAATTCAGTCCAACACCTTCACCGACTGTCTTGAACATTTTAAAAACACAGTAGGCTTTTAAGCTTAAGCCAGAGTGAATTGTAAAGGAAATACCATCCATGTGGTAAAACATCAAAAATGCCCTGCACCATTTGCTAAGTCATTGGGTTCTCTCAGTTCATTATTATTGCTGAGTCTTCAATTAACCTCAAAGTTTATATCTGTAGAAGAAGTGCATGTACATAATTACAGATATTAAGAACATGTTCTCCTTTTTCTATGCTCATGATAGTACTCTCTTACCATTAGTAATCACTTTGAGTTTTTATTTTATTTTATTTTATTATATTTTAGTGGTGGTCTAGCATTCATGCTGTAGACATATTTTTTGAAGTGTGACTTGAAACCCAAGGGTTGCTCAAATATATTTGAAAGCCTATCTTGGAATAAGAGCAGGTAAGGAGATCTCCCACTTCTCTTTATTTCACAATAATTCACTTGTTTGGATATAAATTCCCAAAAGGCAGGAACCTTACTGATGTATCACCCTGTTCTTTGTGCAGAGTAGATGCTCAGTAAACGTGTAGGAATGAATGGTGAATAAATGCTCTTCCATATGTTTTATTTTAAAAAACGAAGTTTGAAAATCACTATCGTCTCTCACTTGTGCAGTGCCTTTACACGACTGCTACACGTGCCTTGGCTGGCTGTGAACTCATCTAACTCTCCGTCAAGATTTCTGAATGTGGGACACCAACGTCCCAAGCAGCCTCATTACTACCCCGTTGAAAGGGTTGATTCCTTGACTCTTGTGCTCATTTTGCATTAGCGAGTCCTGCTGCAAAGATCCTTGAACACGTGGTGATTTTAATGGGGCTAATAGAGTTTGAGATTTCAAATTAAGCACCTAGCAAAGGACCCAAACTGGGCAGCCTTTTTAACAAGTCTTCCTGTTCAGTGGCCCGTTTAGCATAGAAACTTTCTGTGAACTCTCTAGGTGACCTTTTCCCTTTCTTTGTTTCCACTTAATCAGATTGCATGCGACCTTTGGGAGCCTAGGGCTTGGATGTTGAGAAGAGTACATGAAAGGATTAAAAAAAAATACATTTTTTGGTACATTGCCTTTGGAGGCATATTAAAATCCTCTTGAATGTTGTTGTCTTTTTCTCATTGGAAATACCCGGTCTGTTTTCTATATAAACAGGACTTTTCTTTTATCTTGGTGATTTTGTTTGACAATCCAACCTTATGGCTTAACTATTTTATTTGTCTCAAAATCATTTTTTTTTTAGCATGGCCTGATTATTAGAAACAATCTCACTCATGTTGGAAAATAATTGTTAGTGATCTTTCTTTCAAGTAAAGAGAAAAACAAATATACAAATAGCACTGTTTCCCTGTAGGATTTGCATTGGTTGGGCAGATATACTTTCTCTGGACTGTTACCTGAAATTGAAAGAAAACTATGGAGATCTGAGTTCTCCTCCCATTTGGCTTTTGCATGAGGACTCTTGCCTAGGCCACCAAGTAACTAACTAACTAACTAAATATTTCTGCATTTGGAGAATAAAATAATGCTGCATTATTTTATACCTTATAATGAAGGTGAATCAGAAGAAAGCATTAGAAGGACTACAGACAAAAGATCAGGTGATATATATTTGCGAATTGGGTTTCGGTGAAATTACAGAGTAGATGACGTTTGCTTTCATTGTCATCAGGCTCCTAAATCCTTCAGTTTGCTTCTGCCCTACTTTTTGTTCACTCGCCCTGGCTTATTATCTCATTCTGTGGAGAGCCCTTTTCAAATCTCAGCCAATGATAATGTACACTAGGAGTGGGCAAACTTTTTCTATAAAAGCCAAGATAGAAGGCAAGGCTCTTAGGACTTTTTCCGTCTTCATTTTTGTTTGCAGTACTTTATTGTTAGAGATAACACCTTCCAAAATGCAATGCCACATTACGAATCCATTTCTTCTGCCCTCAATTGCTTTCTCTAAGCCTTACCTTGAATGAATATAGGAGAAAAAGTACTGGTGCAAGTGGAAGAATTGTGGTACCCTGGAGACCTCCCCTGCCTCCCCAAGCTCAAATTTATAACCCACAACAAAGCAACAATCACAGTGCCTCTCACATTTCTGAACCATGGGGCTGACAGTCTACATTCTGCCAGCATGATTCTTCTGGATTCTGGCAGGAAGGCACGTTAGCATCCTCTATATTTTAGTAGTTGAGAATTTCTCTTAGATTCTGGCACACCATTTGATTGTTGGCCCTCATTGAACAGTCAGAGATGTTAGAAATGAAATGTATATTTGCAGTGTGTCTTTCAAGCTGCTTTTTTGGGAAGCTGGGAGCACAGCTGCTAATCACACCTAACATGTATTCCTAGACCACATTTCCAGCTATGTCATGCCTCTCTGTACTAGATGGCCCAGTCATGCAAATGGAGTAGAAGCTCTGGTGTTGCATCCACATGAATGTCAGATACTGTGGGTCATTACCTGTGGAGTTTACTGAGTACTTTTTCCAGATCTTGAGTGCCACGATATAGTAATTTTTCTGCAACCTTAAATGGAATAATTATAATACATTTTTTAATGAAGAATTAGCTATGAGGCCACAAGATTGCTGCAGAGAGATCATTCATCACACTATTTGGAGAAATTTTAAAAACTAGATATATTTGCTAAGTAGTTTTATCCATAAAATGCTATATGCTTGACTAAAAGCTACCATAACCTAAGTTTTATAATTAGACACCTGGAAACTCTACATAGATATTGGACATCCACGGTAGATTAAAAGAAAACTGGATCACTTGGAAGACTGGTAATGAAATCTTGGACCAAACTGAGCCAGGTCTTTTCACATAAGGAAACCTCAGTTTACCATTCAGCTTAATTTAAAGGTTACTGGCTAATTTGGTTTTAAAGGTACTAACGGTGAGGAATAGAGGCATAAATTAAAGAGACTTGTGCAATATCACAAATTAGTGTCAGAGACTGGACTAGACCCTAAGTGAACTGCATTCCACTCTACTTGTCCTTCTACTTTTCCTCAAGGTCTAAATTTGACTCATCTATCGCTGGTCTAAATTTGACTCATCTGTCCCCTTCTCAGGGAAGGCCTTTTGTTTCACAGATCTTTGTAGGTGTACTCAGAATCAAACACAGAATATCAGACACAATGATTGCTCAAACAAAAATTTGTGAAAGAATTTAAATCTATCATGAGAGTTTCCTGATCTCTAGCATCTCCTACTCCTTTGTTTGCTCATGTACCTGTGCCTAGGTAAGACCTTATGTCTCTGATTCATCCGCAACAACTTTCTTCACAATAGAAACTGTCAAGGTCAACTATGTGTCACTCAGGTGTTTTCATCTTTGCACAGAAATGTTATTTTTTCTTGCCATTCTGGAAGAATTTCACAAGCATTTCAGAGACTGACTAAATGATTACAGAATTTGTACATTTCTGCCAAATTGTGTTGAATAATAACAACAAAAATAAATAGCATGAGTCCTAAAGTCATGTAGGAGCAGGTTTAGACAGAGAACAAAGCATGGTATGTGTGAATTGGCCAACTAACATGCTTCACACAACACTAGCTGTATTGTCAGCAATAATAAAATCTGAGAAAAGGTCTTGGCAAGTGTGCTGTACATTTATTTGTTTTTGAGCTTTGATAATATGTTGGCTGTGATGTGATCTTTAATACACTGAGACATGTAAAATCCAGCTTGTTTTTAAAAGCCATTGCCAATGACTGACAGATATTTATTTCAATGGCAGCCGGTGATCTGAATGTCTCATGTCATTCTCTACTTGCTCACTTTTCCATGAATAACTTACCATGTAAAGCGGACATGTTTGGACTTATTTGAACTCATTATATAACCCCAGGTTGGTGAGGGCTGTCTTGGAAGGCTCAGGGAGAATTGCTGTGTCTCTAGGACATTTAATTCTGTTTCAGTTCTCAAGTTTGCTCTGACTATATTGGCGGCCAAAGCACTTCAGTTTCATGATAAAATATCTAACAGATCAGCATTCAAAAGTTTGTCCTGTGGCATTTTTGGGTAAGTTGAACCTATTATAGTGGTTTCTTTAGTAGTAGAGTATTTGACATATAATTTTGTTCATAAAATGAGAATCATAAAGACATCCAGTTTTATAATAACATGCAGGACTGAACTTATCAAAGCCAAAGTAACAGATGCTTATGCACCTTCAATAGGATTAATTCTTTAAGGAAAGTCCCCATAAGGAATCATAGAAATTACATTTTAATATAACTTCTATGTATTTTAATAAAAAACCTTCTGGGAAAATTATAGGTTATAGATAATTTCCAATGTCATAGATTTTTATTTCATTAGCTCACATTTAGTTTTAATAGTTAATTTACATTATAGCACTGAGGGACTGAGAGTTTTCTGGGGAAGAAAAGAGAGAGTGGAGCCATTTAGGAGTATAGTTTATTATCTATGAAGAGCAAAGCAGTGGAGAAAGGTGGAATGAGCAGGTAGTAGTATTAGGGTATTGAAAGAATACAAAGAGAGGGTCAATTCTTTGGTTCAGATTCTATTAATATTTCTTCAGAAGACAGAAGGCTCTAAACTAGTGTCTGAAAACTGGTAGCCGTGTTTTCTTGAGCTAGTAAAGTACTTTAAAAAGCTTTGGGTTTGAATTCTTTTAGGTAAACATGCCCTCTCTGGTACCACAAACCCTAGTGTTTTATAGTTTAAGGCCCTGAAGGCTTTGGAGTTTAGGAACTCAAATTTACCATGCTTGATCTGTAGAGCACTATCATACAAAGAGCTGTGGGAGTTTTAAACAGTATATGAATTCTCTGTAAAAATACAATCTAAGCTCAGCAGAAAACTTACAAGCCAGAAGGAATTGGGATCCTATCTTTAGCAGAACCCTTATTAGCCAGAAAGAATTGGGGTCCTATCTTAAATTATTGGCAGAATAACTGTCTGCCAATAATTTTGTATCCAGGAAGACTATGTTTCAGAAACAAAAGAGAAATAAATAAAGTACTTTTCAGAAAACAAATGCTGAGGAAATTTGTCACTATCAGGCCAGCCCTATAAGAAATACTAAAAGAAGTTCTAAATCTTGAAACAAAGATTAATTGCTCTAGAGTAGAACATGGAAATTGAACAATCTGTTCTTGAATGACTTTTGGGTTTACAATGAAATCAAGATAGAAATTTAAAAATTATTTGAAATGAATGATAATGACAGAGGTTGTCAAACCTCTGGGATAAGCAAAAGTACGGCTAAGAGGAAAGTTTACAGCACAAAATGCCTACATAAAATCAGAATGATCACAGATTGACAATGAAGAATCACACCTCAAGGAACTGGAGAAGCAAGAACCAAACCAAAAGCTAGCAGAAGAAAAGAAATAACAAACATTAGAGCAGAACTAAATGAGACTAAAACATGAAGAATTACAAAA
Source organism: Cacajao melanocephalus (assembly GCA_963573385.1). NCBI lineage: Eukaryota > Metazoa > Chordata > Mammalia > Primates > Pitheciidae > Cacajao > Cacajao melanocephalus. Next base: position 2,970 of record CAUYLG010023237.1, on the reverse strand, counting down.
AATCAATGAAACAAAAACTTGGTTTTTTTGAAAAGATGAACGAAATTGATAGATCCTTAGCTAGATCAACCAATGAAAGATCTAATGGTTGAACCGATTAAACTTCCTCCAACAGTGTAAAAGTGTTCCGATTTCTCCACATCCTCTCCAGCATCTGTTGTCTCCTGATTTTTCAGTGATCACTGTTCTAACTTTTGTGAGACGGTATCTCAATGTGGTTTTGATTTGCATTTCCCTGATGACCAGTGATGATGAGCTTTTTTTTCATGTTTGTTGGCTGCATAAATGTCTTCTTTTGAGAAGTGTCTGTTCATGTACTTGGCCCACTTTTTGATGGAGTTGTTTTATTCTTGTAAATTTGTTTATGTTCTTTGTAGATTCTAGATGTTAGCCCTTTGTCAGAGGGGTAGATTGCCAAAATTTTTTCCCATTCTGTTGGTTGCCAGTTCACTCTAATGATCATTTCTTTAGCTGTGCAGAAGCTGTTAAGTTTAATTAGATCCCATTTGTCTACTTTTGCTTTTGTTGTCATTGCTTTTGGTGTTTTAGTCATGAAGTCCTTTCCCATGTCTATGTCCTGAATGGTTTTGCCTAGGTTTTCTTCTAGGGTGTTTATGGTGTTAGGTCTTATGTTTAAATCTTTAATCCATCTGGAGTTAATTTTTGTATAAGGTGTATGGAAGGGATCCAGTTTTAGCTTTCTGCATATGGCTAGCCAGTTTTCCCAACACCATTTATTAAATAGGGAATCCTTTCCCCTTTGCTTGTTTTTGTCAGGTTTGTCAAAGATCAGACGGTTGTAGATGTGTGGCGTTGCCTCCGAGGACTCTGTTCTGTTCCATTTTGGTACCACTACTGCTGTTTTGATTACTGTAGCCTTGTAGTATAGTTTGAAGTCAGGTAGCGTGGTAGCGTGATGCCTCCAGCTTTTTATTTTTTTGGCTTACAATTGTCTTGGCTATGCAGATTCTCTTTTGGCTCCATATTAAGTTTAAGATGATTTTTTTTCCAATTCTGTGAAGAAATTCAATCGTAGCTTGATGGGGATAACACTGAATCTATAAATTACTTTGGGCAGTATGGCCATTTTCAAGATATTCTTCCTAACCATGAGCATGGAATGTTTTTCCATCTGTTTGTGTCCTCTCTCATTTCCCTGAGCAGTGTTTTGTAGTTCTCCTTAAAGAGGTCCTTCAAATCCCTTGTTAGTTGTATTCCTAGGTATTTTATTGTCTTTGTAGCAATTGTGAATGGAAGTTCACTCATGATTTGACTCTCTATTACTGGTGTATAGGAATGCTTGTGATTTTTGCACATTGATATTGTATCCTGAGACTTTGCTGAAGTGGCTTATCAGCTTAATGAGATTTTGGGCTGAGACAATGGGGTCTTCTAAGTATACAATCATGTCATCTGCAGATAGAGACAATTTGACTTCCTCTTTTCCTAATTAAATACATTTTCTTTCTTTTTCTTGCCTGATTGCCCTGGCCAGAACTTCCAATACTATGTTGAATAGAAGTGGTGAGAGAGGCATCCTTATCTTGTGCCAGTTTTCAAAGGGAATGCTTCCCATTTTTTCCCATTCAGTATGATACTGGGTGTGGGTTTGTCATAAATTTCATTCAGTATGATACTGGCTGTGTGTTTGTCATAAATTGCTCTTATTGTTTTGAGATATGCTCCATCAATACCTAGTTTGAGAATTTTTAGCATAAAGGGCTGTTGAATTTTGTCGAAGACCTCTGCATCTATTGAGATAATCATGTGGTTTTTGTCTTTGGTTCTGTTTATGTGATGGATTACATTTATAGATTTGCATATATTGAACCAGCCTTGCATCCCAGGAATGAATCTGACTTGATCATAATGGATAAGCTTTCTGATGTGCTATTGGATTTGGTTTGGCAGTATTTTATTGAGGATTTTTTCATCAATGTTCATCATGGATATTGGCCTGAAATTTTGTTTTTTAGTTTTGTCTCTGCCAGGTTTGGGTATCAGGATGATGTTGGTCTTATAAAATGAGTTACGGAGGATTCCCCTTTTTGTATTGTTTGGAATTGTTTCGGAAGGAATGGTACCAGTTCCTCTTTGTATCTATGGTAGAATTTGGCTGTGCATCTGTCCGGTCCTGGACTTTTTTTGGTTGGTAGGCTATTAACTGTTGCCTCAGTTTCAGACCTTGTTACTGGTCTACTCAAGGATTCAACTTCTTCCTGGTTTAGTCTTGGGAGGGTGTAAGTAAGTGCCCAGGAATTTATCAATTTCTTCAAGATTTACTGGTTTATTTGCATAGAAGTGTATGTACTACTCCTCTCTCATGGTAGTTTGTATTTCTGTTGGATTGGTGGTGATATCCCCTTTATCATTTTTAATTGCATCTATTTGATTCTTCTCTTTTCTTTTTAGTCTGCCTATCCATCTGTTAATTTTTTTCAAAAAAAAAAATCTCCTGGATTCATTGATTTTTTGAAGGGTTTTTTTGTGTCTCTATCTCCTTCAGTTCTGCTCTGATCTTAGTTATTTCTTGTCTTCTGCTAGCTTTTGAATTTGTTTGATCTTGCTCCTCTAGTTCTTTTAATCATCACGTTAGGGTGTCAATTTTAAATCTTTCCTTGTTTCTTTTGTGGGCATTTAGTGCCATCAATTTCCCTCTAGGCGCTGCTTTAAATGTGTCACAGAGATTCTGGTATGTTATGTCTTCATTCTCACTGGTTTCGAAGAACATCTTTATTTCTGCCTTTATTTCATTATTTATCCATTAGTCATTCAGGAGCAGGTTGTTCAGTTTCCATGTAGTTGTGCGATTTTTGAGTGAGTTTCTTAATCCTGAGCTCTAATTTGATTGCACTGTGGTCTGAGAGACTGCTTGTTATGATTTCTGTTCTTTTGCATTTGCTGAGGAGTGTTTCACTTACAATTATGTGATCAGTTTTAGAATAAGTGTGATGTGGTGCTGAGAAGAAT